>PYAF01000783.1:157936-180097 GCA_007407185.1 Glycine tomentella
TTATTACGATTTTTAACTGCATGAATATAAGGTATTCAATATAAGCAATAAAAGTTTTTTATGTTTTAGTCTCAAATATAAGTAAATTTTAATTATTTATATTTTATTTAATAAGATTATTTATAAAATATTCTTTATTTTAATAAGATCAAAAAATGTTTGATATTAAATTTCAATATGTGATAGTTTAGGAAAAATACTTATTTTTAATTAAAAGTGACATAATTTAATGAAATTAATTAATTTTTTAATAAGTTAAAACTATGTTTTTTTTTACTTATAATCAAAACTAAAAAATATAATTTATAATTTATATAAGATAAGAAACCAAATTACAAAAATTATATCCAATCTCACCCGTTAATTCTAATTTAAACCAACGATTCTAATTAATAACTTAATGAAACATGTGACTACACTTAAAGGATTAAACATGTTGTGAATTCTAAAACCCTTTTAAATTTTTTGACACGCAACATGGTAAAAAATCAATTTCGGCGCATTCCTACAATCGGGTCAATGGTTTCGTAGGATTTGTTGCGGTTAGGCATGGTAACGGGACTCGAACCCGTAGGTACCGGCCCGAATCCGCCTCGATTTTAACGGAGAAAAATTGAATTTATCGGATTCGGGTTCTGGTTTTCCCCGCATCATAAATTCAGGGGCGGGGGCGGGTTTGGTATTGATGATATCTGTCCCGCCCAACATTATACTAAATTACAAAAATACCCTTATATATAAGGAGAAAAACCAAAACCCTAACCCTCACCCTCACTTCTCACTTTCGACGACTGGACACGACACTCAACTCACGATAGCTTCTCTCTCACCACAACACCAGAAAGTCCAGAATTTTGTTTCTCTCTCTTCATTCTTTCTTTCTTCTCTCGTGAAGTGCGGGACTGCAGGTCCTCATTGTCTCTCACTCTCATGAAGTGCAGGTCCTCGTTGTCAAAAGATAAAGGCCATAGATGTTGGACATTTTGTAACTGTTTTGGTACTTCTCGTACTATCATTAATATATGCTTTTGGTTATTTAAATAAAAAGTAAGCTCCTTTAACTCAATATTTCCCCCTACTTTTAAGAAAATCAACATTTTATCAATCATGCTAAGTTGGATTTTGCTTCCTTTAGGCATATTCTTATGTTAATATAGACAGGTGATTTGGCTAACAAATTCCTGTTGACTGAATATTAAAAGTTGTTATATACTGGATATTTTATATTCTAAGCCAATGTTGTTAATCCTGTTGATATATATTAATTTTTACTAAGGTTTTTGATTAAATATGATGACTATGACCAGTGAATAGAATAAATTGCATTTAAGTAAAGCATATGACTTTGGCTAGGTTGTTAACATTTTTGTGGTTTTAGTAACATATGGTTTTGCTTTGACTTGATATACCTTTCACTTGCAGTTTGCTTGAGCAATTATGCATGTGTTGTTCTCTTTAGTTCTTATGACTTGCATTTGACTCTCTAAAGCAAAACTATCACTTCAGTTCTTATGTTTTTATAGTTATGCATGTTTTTACTCTTTAGTCCTTTTTTTTTTAAGTTTCAACTACACCACTAAATGTTCGCTATTTACTTTTATTAACAATTGTTGTAAAAACAACTAAAATGCGCTTGTGAAAGTCATGTTGTCTATTGTAGAATTCTTTATCCCCTAACAAAACTAACTGATATTAAGTTATTTTGTCTTACTTTCTTAAGTTTGTTGTGAAACAGGGGAATACTGCTGTTTATTTGTTGTATGCACATTAACACCTCGTTTTACCATCTTGTATTTTATTGATTTTGAATGGAATTTCTTTTCCACTTGCTTTAGAACTATCTTAGTTACAATTTCACGGAAAATTCTTTTCTTCTTGCTTAGAATAATTCATACGAAAGGTATTAATCATCAATATTGTAATCGTGTTCGTTCGAAGTCCATAATAATTAAATTCAATCCATAATACAGTCCAAACTAATAAAATACAGACCGTTTCTTAGTTCTATTACATAATACATATCACCAAAATAAATATCATAATATCTTCATCAAAATAGCTTTCCAACATCTTCCACAAAATCCATCTGCATGTTATGCTTTTACTGTTCCTCTGCTCACCCAAATAAATTGAGGTCATCGCAGGTGTCAACCACAGACACAAAATATAGGGTAAGTTTATGATAAACATAGTTCAAGTCACACAGTATATACAGCATACAGATAATCATACAACATACTCATCATGCGATGCATGCTCATCTTCTTTATATGATGTATGAATCTCTCTCAAATTCTCATCAATTGGTACCATAGTCAAGATAGCCCCAATCACTGGTCCAGAACTTGCACAATCAGTTAGGGTGTCACAGTGGTGCATAGGAAAGTCATCCACACTACATGTGATCATCATGGGTGGCGTGAGTTCCCCACTGCCGAAGCACCCCCCAGCTCAGACTCCTCATTGTCTGAACGCTCGTACTCAGTTCCTCTAACTATCTGACACACCTCCTCTTGAGGTAAAATACAAGGACTAGCCCCCGCCAGGCATATGCATATGAAACATGCATGAATGATTCTCTTTTTTATCTCATATTTACTCTTCAACATAAATTTATATCTCATATTCTCATATTTTTATACTTGGAATTTTCAACATCAATCTTCATAAAGTTCAACATAATAGACATTCTTTTATCATAATTTTAGCATGAAATTCGATAAACATACTCAAGCATTTATAGCACACTTTTAACAATATATAAACTCATAAACTTCAATGAAACATTCCATTATGTTTCTATAAACCAAATCAATCATTTCCTTAAATATAGTCATAATACATAAAATTTAAGTTACTTAAACATTCACCCATCAAGCTAATTTCAAGTTATTCATTCAAGCAATCACTCATTAATCTAAGTTCAAGTTACTTCTTTAAATAATCATTCATTTAACAAGCTTTTTCTCTTAGAAGCATTTCATCGAACACATGGTGTGTTTTCATAGAAACACTCAACAACACAGAAAATAATACATAACTTTTACTAAAGCACTCAACCATGAAAATATAATCCAAATCCAACAATTTCTTGTATATAAGCCATACTTCACAAAGATTCAAATACTTATTCCAACAAGCAACTCTTAAACATATTTCATTTCTTTGAACAATGTGTCAAACACATGGTGGGCAAGCTTTATAAAAATAGAAGAAACACCTTAAATAAACAACACTTAAACTATATTTAACATAAATCACCCCATACACACCTTGTTCTTCCTTCTTAAAAGCTTGACTATCCTTCTTCTAAATGCTCCTAATCTCCACGTGAAGTATCAAGGTAGCAAGGCTTAGGTTTTGCTTTTATTTTTCTTGAAAGTGAAAGATGCAAAGGATGTAGCATGAAAGGAAAGGATGAAAGAAAGGGAGATTTGCACGTTCACTCCCTTAAACAAGCTTGAAATTTTCGGTCCATTTATTCCTATTTATAGAGTGGATGAATTGCTTTGCCATGAAAATATCCCTTAGGTCATTATGACCTTGCTTTCCAAATGGACCAATGGCAAGGTTTCTAGCTTTTCCACCAACCAAGTGTCCACTTTCTTGAATTTTCTCAAGCCTTCCCTAATCCTCTTGATTGTGCACGTGGATTTGCTCAGCTTGGAGAGCAATCTTCACCAGTTTCCTTCTTCTTTACATGGTATAGCTAGGTGTTAGAGATATTTTGTGCTTTTCTTCATTCTTGAATTTTTCCCAAAACCTGTTTTAGTAAAATAGTGGTTCTGGATTCGTTAACCGTTGGATTTCCTTAAAATTTTAAAGGCACACTCCTATCTCACATATATAACTTTTGACTGTTGGGATTTTTGAAATAATGCCTATAACTGTTCACGTGTTTTGCCAAAGAAGACAAGACAAGATTTTTGCTTTTTAAGAAAAATCTACTTAAACTAAATCTACACCATACAAGTGTCTTGACACTTGTCCAATTCATGAAGCCTTCTCTTAATCTCCTTCCAAGTGTCCCTTTGAGTTGGCAAAATCATGAAGCTTCACCATTATTTTCCAAGCTTTGCATAAATGTTAGAGGAAAAATCTTCATCATGTGCCTTACAAGTGTCCTAACACTTGTATTAATCACATGACTCACTTTTGCAAGTGGCTTTCATGAATATTCTCCCACTTTCTACATGGTTCTACACATGCTCTTCACACCTAGGGATGGGAACATAAGTTTTCTTCCTTTTATACCATTGGATACTTAAGAAAAAACCTAATTCCACTTATGATTTTCTGTCACGAACTATTTTGATAATCTGTTATCTAAAAGTATTCTTGTATTTTCATCTCTGTATTTCCCATCAGGTTCTCACAGAATCCCTAAGAATATCTGATCATTTCTGGTCTGAAGGGTATTATGGTACATTCATTTTTCATCCTAGAGGCATAATGGTCATTTCCATCATAAAATATCTATTCAAAATATCTAAGGGTGTTCTTGTCCTTTCCAGAATATTCAAGGGCGTTTGTGTAAGTTTCCATTCTAAAATTTCTAGGGGCAGTTTTGTACTTTTCAAAATATTCAGGGGCATTTTCGTCATTTTGACCTCAAGGGCATTTTTATCATTTCTGATTTACGGAAAGGGCAATATGGTCATTTCTCTTTAAATATTTCCGTAATATTTTCAATTGATATTTCACTCTAATCTTTTAAATATAGAGCATCAAATCCTAATATGTGCATTAATAATTATGCAAGAATAATTCATATAATGCTTTGGCTATAGTTATGGAAATTTTGGGGTGTTACAGCTAGGATCTGTTCCATTATCAGGAAATCTGGTAAAGACATAGAAGAAGTAAAAAGAGTAAGTTTAGCTTCTTTTCTCCCAGGATGATGATGACTTACTAGTTTATAAAATGTTTATTCTTAAAAAAGTATTTCATTAAGTCAAGAGCTGTTGAATGTCAAGACATATATGTAGTTCAATAGAGTGATTGTTAGCCTTGAGGATGTCAAGCTGAGAGTGTTGCTTTACTTAAGTTAAAACTTTCAACTCTTGCCTTACAACATAGTCCAAAATCATATACAGTTTAAATTTTAATATTAGAGTCATGGTAATGCAAAACAATAAAATTGATAGCTTGTTCATAGCAAAGAAGCCATGCTTCGGAATTTAATCTAATCCAATCTTTACCTCTTGTCTGCTGCAACAATCCTAAGAAGTCCATCCATATCCTGTGATACTATATTTTGCACAACCTGTGAAAGAAGCACCTCTTCTTTTAAATGGCTAATTTATACTTTCTGTAGAATGAGATTCCAGAAGATTAAAACCTTTGACAATTGTATTTGCAACCTTAAATGCTAAGATAGAAATATCATTCCCCTTTATTGCAGCTCCATAAGCAAACCCACTGCCAGCATTTAAACTTATAATGTTGCTCCCAATAGTACCCCAAACCTTTCCACATCCAATAGTACCGGCTCTGCCCAATTAATATCATAATTAAATCCAGAAACAGTGTTCAATCCTTGTTGATCAATTTCCTGATAAGAGATATGCAACATGTGATTCTGTTGAAAACTAGTGTTCCCATAATCATTTGACAAAGACCTGTTAAATTGGAAACTCTTCTTGGAATGATTGTCGTGTCCTTTTTTTGCAACTGGCTCCACTTTACCTTTTGATTTCCTACTAATTTTATTTTCCAAGTGTTTCTTATCTTCAGTTTTTGATACATCATTTACACTAACAGAATTACATTCTTTGATAACTGAAGGATCCTTTTCTAGAGTAGAAGCAATTTGTGATGAAGTTGAGTTTTGTTTATTTCTGATAAGAAAGCTGCATGCATATATATATATATATATATATATATATATATATATGTTGGGAACGACATATATATCACTGTATTTGTTTATTTCTATAGATTTAATTATTATATATACATAATGTGATGCTTCTAACTTTTAGTTGTATGATAATGAAATATATTATAGTTTATATAACAATTTGGTTTTATTTTGTTATTGATATATACTTCCTCGAAGATATTAGATAGTCATATCATATCGTATTCTTAATTCTCATATATATATATATATATATATATATACACACACACAAATATGTGCTTGTACTTACTGGTTTAGAACGCTTTTGGTTTGAGAACACGTATATATATATATATATATATATATATATATATATATAAGATTTTAAAGTAAAACAGGTTTTGGCCCTTCCAAGATTTAAGATTGATATTTCGTTGAAAAATGAAAATTACCAATTTTGTTGTTAAACTATAAAAAAATCAATCAATTTAGTCTTTTTATTTACACCAATTCATCTTTTATAGATAACAATGGTCTCTACTTTTTAACTAATAAACTGACCCAAATTATTGCATAAGTTAAAATGATATTTCACTAGGGAGACATTTAATTCTTAGGTTAAAATTACATCTTTGAGCAACTTTGATTCTGTCACTATGCCTAATCTCAAAACACATTTGACTTGTAGCATTTTAGAATAAAATCAATTTAATCTTTTCCAGAAAAAAGAGCATGCATGAATACTGTTAATCCATACTAATGCATGTAATGTTTCATTCTTTGCCAGAAAAGGGAGAAGTGTTCAGTGCGCACCATAAACTACTCCCTATATATTTGCGTGATTTGCAACAATTAAATGCTATTATAACTCAGGTTGGTTTGGATCCAAGGTATGTATTGAGAGTCACCTCTTTGTGGTCTTCTCATGGGAATGGACTATAGGAAAAAAACATGGAAATCAAAAGTTAGCATAATAAAAAAATACATTCATTAAAATTTATTGCTTTAAAACCTTGCCATTTTTATGTTCCATAAACTCATTATTCTTCATTTCTTCTAAGCTATATATTTTGAATAATTTCAATTCAAAAAAAGCAGCAGTTAGGTTGTTGATTGGAAAAGAATATTCATGACCACAAAAATAATAAAACAAAAAGGCTAGTTAGGTTGTTATATACTCATTAGTGTTTGTTTTTTCTTTTCAGGAAAGTAATGGAAGATATTAGTGTTTCACCGGAAGGAATGTCTCCTATTCCTTCATCAAATCAATCAAATGATCAGACTCCTTCAGCTTCAGCAAACAATTAAACTCTTTCACCAATTAATTAGACTCCATTACCAATTGAGTTTGATCCTACTCCTCCACCTCATGAAGATGAAGTTAATAATGTGGAGACACAAGGAGTATCCACTACCACTAGGCTGAAAAGTAAGATTTTGCAACATTTTCAAAAAATACAAGTCAATGGTTTGGACAAAGCTGAATGCAAATATTGTAAGAAACTTCTTGGTGGAAATCAAAAAATGGAACCAAGCATTTGTGACAACATAATGAGATTTGTGTTTAGTGCAAGATTTTTATGAGATAGATGAAGGGCCAAACATTTCTTGCACCTAAGGTCGTGCAAGGAAAGCAAGAGTTGGGTGCGGGAATTTATAATGCAAAATGTGCAAGGGGAAAGCTAGCAAAAGCAATTATTATGCATGAGTATCCACTGTCAATTGTGGATCACATTGGCTTTAAGAGATACTTTGCTTTCCTCCAACCTGTGTTTTAGGTTCTTACTAGAAACACAATTAAGAAGGAGATAATGAAAATCTATGAGAATGAACGAGCAACATGTGATAACCCTAAGTTATGGCATGGTTGGCGCCATACCCCCGCACGACAGCGCGGGGATTCACATCAGAAAACCTGGTTTTTGGTATGGCGCGGGTCTCGCCAGGGTTGGCGCTGATAGCGCCAGACCCATTGGTTGTGGCGCTGATGGTGCCATAGACTCGGCAAGTCCACGCTGGTAGCGTGGTTGTGGCGCCAATGGCGTGGATTAGCCGAATGGTTGGCGCGGATGGCGCCAAGGGCTGCGCGGATCACGCCATAAATGCCCTGGAAAACCAATTTTCTCTGGATTGTCACGCGGACAGCGCTAGAGGTGGCGCGGGTGGCGCCAAAGGTCTCGAACGATTCACGCGGTTAGCGCGGGGATGGTGCTGATAGCGCCAGCTCACCGACATTGTGGCGCGGATCGCGCGGGAGGCGGCGCGGACCGCACAGGAGTTCGGGTAGGCTGAATATATAAAGGGTCAAACGCGTTTTGCAGGGAAATACTATTCCCTCTTCTTCTCCACGACCCCCAGCCTCCATTAATGAGTTTCCAAGCTTTCTAGGACCTTACATGTTAGTTTAAACACTGTCCTGTGGCCTAGAAACTAGTTTTAACCGATTGAAAAGCTGAAATCTTTCATCTGTTACTTGAAAACCCCTTGTGAGTGAGAGGGTGAGTTCTGGAGTGGAAAACCTCAGAGAACTTGAGAATAGGCGAGACCTACAGCGGGAAACGGACATTAGAGCTCGGAGAAGCTGTTCTGAGGTCTCCTGGGTCGCTACTGAGGTAAGGAACCTGAGTTCTCTTGATTCTCTGTGACTTTGGGTTTTCCTGAGTAATGTGACCCACAGTGAAATGGGGCTAGAATTAGCCCAAGGTCCTGTAGAGAGATTTACTCAGGGCAATGTAATGATGAAAGATTAGCTTTCAGTTTTTGATTCTGATGACTTTGAATTTTGGCTCTGTGATACTTGTGTGGCCTGTGTAATGGTCACTTGTGATTATCTGTTGATATGCCAGAGCCTTAGTTATACTTATGTTGAACCTGAGAAAAAGCCTTGTGTGGGCAGAATTTGATTAAACCCTAGGATAGGGGATTTCTGATATGATATGTACTGTGAATTGTATGCCTGAGGGCTTATTTTAATTTAAGATTTACATATGCCTTGATTAGGCTTTGATTCTGAGACTGTTGGTGGCAAGAGCCACAGACCTGGGAAGGAATTACTGACTGAGACCTTACCAGGTAAGTTCAGTGTTTCCTGGGGATGAATTCCCGCTTTGGTTGCACACCACACTCCTGGGGAGTGTTGGTCATGCTTCATGATGCATGCATTGGCTGTGGCGTTACTTGTATTGAGCTTGTCTGCATCTGCATGTGATGTTTGTGCTGTGCTTGAGATATCTGTTGGCCAATAGATAAATACCGGCATTGAGGAGCTCTGTAGTGTATTCTGGGCGTTGAGGAGCTCCGCCCATGGCATTGAGGAGCTCTGCCACACTATGACAGGTACTGACGTTGAGGAGCTCCGTCAGGGCATTGAGGAGCTCTGCCAGGCATTGAGGAGCTCTGCCACCTATCATATGTTATGATTGTGATGATGATTATGTTTGAGGGCCAGAGGGCCAGGCCAGTGGGCCATGTATGATGTATATGCCTGTGTATGTAATGTGAATCTGTGGGCCAGGGTGGGAATGATTTCCCAGAAACCCTGAGCTTACTGAGATATGTTATCTCACCCCGTGTGGGGCTTACATGATTTCAGGTGATATTTCTGGAAGAGAAGAGCAGTCTCAGGGCAGGAGGCCCAGTTGAGACTAGGCTGCTTGACTTAGGAGCGACATGGAGAGCTTGAAGGCTCTATTTTGATTTCTTTTGATGTACAGTTCTGTACTCCCTCATGGAGGGCTGATATTCTTTTGTACCACCACAGTATGTGTGGTGTGAACTGTGGACACTGATATATATATATATATATATATATATGTACAGAACTTTAATGCTAATATGATATGTGAAATTCCTCTGAGTATAACTGTCGTATATCTAATTATCTGTCTGTATGATTAATTTGCATGGCCTTTTGATAAATGATATGAGAAACTGGATCAGCAGGGGCTTGAATTATGATTATGTATACTTGTGAATTTAAATTATCAGTTATTCCATACATAATGTATCAAGAAAACGATTCTACTCTTCCGCTGAGCTATATAATTTTGTGTTTTATGCGCTACTCTGATATTATTAATGATAACACGTCGGAGGCCTACGGGGTGTTACACAACATCTTTGAAGTTGTTGGATAGTCTTGATGGAAGAGTGGCTATCACATCAAACATGTGGACTTTAACCAATCAAAAGAGGGAGTATATGGCTATTACAACTCATTACATTGATGGGTGTTGGAACTTACGAAGTTAGATTTTTAGGTAATAAAATGATTTGAACTTTTTATATTGTTAGGCCTTTTATTTTATAAAATGATTGAATATGATTATATTATATATCTTTTTTTGCTATTTTTTATATTATATCTCTATATTTATGTTAGGTTCATTTATGTTCCTGCTCCTCATACAAGTGATAGACTTTACAATGTCTTGATCGACTGTTTGTTTGATCGAAATATTGACACAAAGTTGTCCATTATCACTCGAGATTATTGTACCACAAATGATGCTATGATTAATAAAATTAAGGATAAATTGCACTTAGGTAGTCTGCTTAGGGATGGGTCTTTACTTCACATGCGTTGTTGTGCACACATCCTTAATTTGATAGTAAAAGATGGATTGGAAGTGGTGAAAGAAGGTGTAGAAAAGATTCGGGATAGTGTGGCATAGTGGACAACAACATCTAAGAGGAAGGAAAAATTTAAGGAAACAACTAAACAGTTGAGAATCCCTTACACTAAGAATTTGGCCTTAGATTGTCTAACTAGGTGGAACTCAACTTACAAAATACTTGAAATTGCCATAGGATATGATGATGTATTTTGTTGATTAAAGCAATGAGAGTGTTAATATACTTGTTTGCCAAGTACTTTACAATGGCAGTTTGCAAAGGATGTGTGTGGGAGATTGAAGTTGTTCAATACTATCACTGAATTATTTTTTTCTACTAAACATCCAACTGCTAATTTGTATTTTCCAAATATATGTGAGATTAAGTTGGCAATCAAACAATGAATTGTTGGATATAGGTGGTAGCAAGAAGATGAAGCTAAAGAAGAAGCTTGTGCCTTAGAAGAAAGTTTTGAACTTTTCACATGCCAAGGAATTTGTAATTTGTTCAAGTGTATGAGAGGTTAATCTTATGATCCTTGTAACACCCTGAAATTTTGATAAATTGAAAATAGATGCTTAATGTGATTGTTGTGTTATTTGATTGTTTGATAAGTTTGTATTAGTTGAATGATTGTTGTATAAATTATCATTGTGTTATTGCTTGGTATAGATGTCAAGTTATGTGGAGTTTGTTTGAGCTGCATTGAATTGTGTGATTATGAGTTTGACCCGAAAACCTATTTTTAGTAAAATTAACATTTTGGATTCGTTAATCGTTGGATCATCTTCAAATTTTAAAGATAAGTTCCTAACCCATATATGTAACTTTTTACCATTGGAATTGTTAAAATAATATATGGAACATGAGAAATTAATTTTTCACTGAAGCGAAAAATTCTAGAATTGGGTCAGCTCGCCCAGGCGAGTTTTGCAGGCATGTTTGCTCGCCTGGGCGAGTGTAGGCGGTGCAGAATACATTTTTAAGCTTCCAAGTCATGAAAATGGAGGTTCTTCCTCCTCCAAACTGATCCAAGCTTCCCCACCACCCTCCTCCACCACCCATAGTCATGAGAGACACCCACGAGCCGTCGTTGCTTGCCACGAGACCCCGGCACGGAGAAGAACCCCGGCACGAAGCTCTCAATCCTCCTTTCTTGATTTCCTTGAGGTAATCTTAGTTTCTTTTGTCTTCTCTTAGCTAGTTTAAGCTTTTATTAGTGTCTCTTGTGTTTTGGGTACCGTTGTTGAGAGTTTTACACTTCCTTTGAAAAACCCTTTGAAAATGAGATGTTATAAAAGTCTCTTTTTTATGAAACTGATATCATTTCTGTGATCCTTGTTGAACCCTGGTCACATTGGTGTGATCGAAATTTCAAAATGATGTCTTTTGATGTAAACTCCCAAAATACCCTTTTAGCCTCTTTTTAAATTCGAGTGGGTATTTGACCCTAAATGTTAACATTGATCTTACCATGGAAATCCATATTAAATTGTCTTCGATTTGGTATATAGAGCTCTGCATTTGGACCAAAACACGCGCTTTGATGGATCGTGAAACAACTCCGCTAGGTTGTAATAGGGAGAACTCCTAGTTAGGTAAGGGGAGTTTATTTGGTAATAGTTTAGATACCATAGTTGGAGGCCAAGAAGTCCAACTATGAAGATAACTGTTTGTCACTGCTGTGTGCTGATTTTCAAGAAAAACTAAGTTTTTAACTAATGGGATGCGATGTATTTATGAATTGATGTGTGTTTGTTCTTGTGTGTGCTCGTTTTCAAGAAAAACTTTTTTTAACTAATGGGATGCGATGAATTGGCTTGTTGATGGATAAAACTGTGAATGATATTATTGTTGTAATGATTGGATTTTGGGAAAAGTCTTAAATACAGAGGAGACTCTGCCCAAAATTTTATAATATGTTTTCCTATTTAATTCTTTATTAAATTTTTAAATGGGCATAAAAGTGTGTTTTATATATTGTAGTCCTTCTCTTTAATTTAGAATTTTCCTAAAAGTATCAATCTTGTGATATGATGAATTATGAATGTATGAACTTTGGGTTGTCTGAAGACCTGTGGAATGTGAATCTCAGGCATATGTATTATGTATAGATGTGAAACGTGATTGCTTGTGATGTCGTTGATAATATTGAAATTGAGATGCAATTGATGTAGTTGATGATGTTTAAGTGAGATAATGTTGACGTGGTTGATGATGTTTAAGTGAGATAATATTGACGTGGTTGATGACGATATTGAGATGATATAATGTTGAGGTTGATAATGAAATTGATGAGAGATAATGTTGATGTGAACAATGTCATTGTGTGTGGATATATATGGATACCCATGGGGGTGTATGACGGGTTACCCTTGCGAGGAAGGATTTGTTCCTAGCCAAGTCATACATTGATGGTGTCCATGGTTGTAGGCTGTGTATGTACACGTGGGGGTGTATGACGGGTTACCCTTGCGAGGATGGATTTGTTTCTAGCCACGGTCAGTGCATCGATGAGTCCACATTGGTTTGTTATGTATGTACATGGGGGTGCATGGCGGGTTATCCTTGCGAGGAAGGATTTGTTCCTAGTCGGGTCATGCATTGATGATGCCCATGTTTCATACTTCATTTGTGGGTTTCAGTGGACTGAGAACGCAGGTACTAAGGGGTCATCAGGTTTGGAATTCCCTTGCGACACTGACTGATCACCGGGTGGGGAAATGGCCAGTGCACGACGGGGTGGCCCTGATAGGCGATGAATCATTTTTCTTGTGAGAGACTATTTATGATGATGGTACCATATTGCATGTTGATAGATGAGTCAGGTGCATGCATCATTCTATGCATAATTGTTTGAGTTGTGAAATGCATTGGATGATTGGTTTGTTGAGTGTGCATTGCAATCATGGATTTTTGTTAATGATTGTGGTGGGTAATGTTGTTTCTTTTCCAATTACTGCTATCTGATGTTGGTTGGTCTTTATATAATAAACTCACCCTTGCATTTGTTGTACCGTGTGGTTGGTACCTGTGATGATCGCGAACTTTCGTTCGTGGAAGCAGATAAGTAGCAGTATGTGACTTTGGAGGGAGATCTTCTTTTTGGTTGGAGCCGCCAAGCCGACGTGATGACGTTGGATTCCTTTTTGGAGAAAGAGTTGTGTTTTGTTAATCAACTCTCTTAATTAGTCTTTGGCTTTTTGTTGATATGTAATTTCAAGTGTATATACACGTAAAGCTAAAGGAAGTTCTGACATGTGGATGACATGTACTAATTTAATATATATGTATAATGTGTTTAAATATGTAATTGTAATATGTGTATGATAATTGTATTATCGCGAAAAATTTACCATCATTTTCATAATTAAATTAATGAAGTTTTATTAAAAATTGAAGTTGCACGATTAAGAGTTAGTGATATCGTAGCGACGAGGCGGGTCGTTACAATCCTTGCATTGCATGAACATGGTCATTAACTTGCATACATGATTTCATCAAAAGCATTAAAGCTATTCATGATTTCAAAAGAAATGAAATTCTCATGGTTAAGTTTTTGGAAAAACGAAATCTTATCATTTTGATTGATTACAAGCTTCTGTTTTGATTATGGAAAAGTCATGAAGAACAATTTAATCTATTATAGCCTTCTCGTAATCGAATACAAAGAACAAAAAGAAAATCATGTCTTCATGTTTTATTTGATTACCATAATATCGTAATCGATTACTGAAGTTCAATTTTTTTATATGCCTGACTGACTTAATCGATTACCACATTTTGTAATCGATTACATAAGTATATTATGAAATTGTGTTCATCTGGTTTAATCGATTACCACAAAATGTAATCGATTACATAAGCTTATTTTACAACTAGACTTGTATGAACTTTTAACTTGAATACTTCGAATTCTCTGAGCATAGACAAGCCTTCTAAAGTTGGAAAGTAATTTTCTGAGTTAACAAATCTCTTGTCCCACTCTTTAATTTTCATGGTGTATTGAAAGATTTCTTGGACAAGATTTTCAAAAAAGCTTTTGGAGAGAAAGTTCTGAAATTGATTTCTTCATTTTAAATCTGATTGGTAACTCATATTCATTGGATCATCAGGTTGTATCTCTCCATTAATTCTTGTTGTAAATTTGTTTTTGAATTCTTGGTTGTTTGTAATTATTGTAAAGGGTTCTTGAGACTTTTTCTAGAGTAGGTTTCTCTATAGGGAAAGAGTAGAGAAGGGTTCTCTATATCTTGATCACTATGAGTCTAATAGGATTTTAGATTTTTATTCTTTATCTAGGCTTGATAAAGGGTAATTGTTGTAAAACTTGTAAGAACTGAAATTTGATAATAGTGGAACTCTAATCTAGTGTTGATTAGAAGAAACTAGATGTAGCTTCTCTTGAGAAGTGAACCAGTATAAATTCTTGTGTTGATTTTCTATTCCTTAATCTCTTCTTGTTATCTTGATCATTAGTTCTTGGTGTTATTCTCATTACTCAACAAGTTCTGTTTTAAGCAATTGATTTCTTGGACTGAGTGGTTTGATTGATTTGAAGCATTCTTGGTTCAATTGTGATTAAGATCCTTTAACTCTGATTTTACAAAAAAATTTAAAAGACCAAGTTTAAACCAATTCACCTCCCTCTTGGTTATTGTGGGTATTCCTATTATTTTCATGGATTACTTCTCCTAACCCAATTATTCAACAAATGCACAAAATATGATGATAAAATTTGATAAATATTGGGGTGTGATTCATAATGTGATGGGAGTTGCCACTGTTTTAGATCCTAGGTACAAGATGAAGTTGCTTGAGTATTATTATGAAAAATTGTATTAACATTACTCTTTTAATCAAGGTGCATTTAACAATTATGTTATGACTTAGTTTTTGATTACCAAATGAAAATGAACAAAGACTCTTTTGGTAGTATTGTTGGAGATACTATTGGTAGTGAAGTTGTTGGTGATGCATTATCTGAGTATGATAGACTTAGTATAAGAAAAAAAAAGGACTAGAAGTTCTTATGTTAAATCAGAGTTAGACCACTATTTAGAAGAAAATTTTTTATCACGAGTTGTTGAATTTGATATTTTGATGTGGTGGAAAATTAATGGTGTCAAGTATCCAACACTTCAAGCAATTGCTAAGGATATATTAGTTATTCGGTATCTACCATAGCTTCAGAATCTGCATTTAGCACCGATGGTTAAATATTAAGCCCACATTGTAGTCGACTTCAATGGACTACTTTAGAGGCATTAATGTGTGCTAGAAGCTGGTTGTGGAGTGCTGAAAATAATGGTAAAATTTTATTCATATAAGTTGTTAAATTGATATTTGTCTTTATTCAACAAAATAATACTTGTAACCTATTTTAATAGGTTCTGCGAGCTATAAAGTTGTTGCTGATTGTGCTACTTTAATGAATGAAATAGTTTCAGATGATGAAGGTAAACAATGTTTTGAATTTTAGTTTTCGATATTATATAATATAATCTTTTGTTCTAATTATTCTTCTTCTTTTATGAAGGTGAAATGATGGGTGTTGGTGTCACTAATTTGGAGGAATGATCAACATTTATTTGCTGAAAATTTTTAAGTTGTTTCTTTTTTTATTATGTAATTTGAAGAATGTGTTACTTAATCATATGATGTTGATGTGCTACTTAATTTTGGGATAATATATATTAAAATGATATTGTATTTTGGGAGAAATTAAATATGCAGGTCCTTAATGATTTTAATTGTTGATTGATTTTGTTTTGTAAATTTTAAATTATGATCTCATATTTTGAATATGAGTTTGTTATTATTTTTTTGTTACACAATTAGCCTTTTTGTCCGATTTTTAAATAAAAAAGATACATTATTTTTTAATTTTTTTTAATTTTAATCAAATACAGGGGATGGGGCAGGGTAGGGATGTGTTTTAAAGTCAGGGGCGGGGATGGGGAATGCAATACCCGCCTCCGCCCCGCCCCGTTGCCATGCCTAGCTGCGATAGTGACATTCTTTAGTTGAATTATTGGCCTTTAAAATTGGTATTGATTTAGAACTTAGATTTTGAGAATGAGATTTATTCACCTGAAGCATTTCAAGTTTCAACTGTTGACATCGGCATCACCCTATTATTTTCACATTTATGTTAGTGTATCTCATTGCATTGAGAAGAATTTGTAGATGGAGTGAAAATAAATATTCATTTGTCATTTGTGTGTATGGGAGAGGCTAACCGGATTTGTATCTTCTTAGTTTTGGAATATGTTTTCCGGAAACCAACATTTACTTTGGATTACTTATTCCAAAATTTTGTTTGCATAACTTCGGATTGGGTGTTTTGTAAGGGCACAATAATTTTCACTATTTTAGATTTGTCAATCCAAAATAATGAGCAGATCTGGAAAAAAATTACAAACTAACCTTGGATAGTAATCCAAAAATATAATCAACTTCACTTAGGAGAATGGTGGGTGAAGAAGCTCAAACTTGCCCATGCCTTTACCTCAAATTGCTCAAATAACAAAGTAATAAGTAAAAATGATCTCCACAAAAACTTATGCAATAAATAAGAAATTTATAATAATTTAAATAGAAAACAAAAATTTAGAATTAAGATTAACTAAATCTAAATAACAATATGCATAAAAATAAAGAAAAAAAGGGAATAAATAAAATTAAGTAAAGAGATAAGAGAAAAAAAATAAGGAAAGAAATATTGGTTTGAGGATTTCAATGTAACTCAAATTAAATAAGATTGCATAAAAATAAAAGAGTAAAAAGCAAGAGCATTTGAGTTTTGGAATTTATCAAACATTGATGTGCACGGTAAACAAGATTTTAATCAATGAGAATGAGTGTTGGGATTTAACTTCATGGACTTTCTAACATACTTTCACTACAATTTTTCATTCAAATCAGCTTATATTATCATTAACCCTCAATTTTATCTCAACCTTAATCTCTTAAGTGAAGAGACCTAAATCTTTTAATTATACTATCAATCCCTTGAATTAGTATAATCAAACGATTTGCATTAAGAAAAATGATTCATAGATGCCCAATCCTTTTTACCATATCCCTATGCATAAAAATTATTGGGTGTTCTCTTCGATTCACACTTTAAACAAAATTTCCAATTACAATTAAATACAAAGGATCATACAAACGGGTGATCAAGCCATATATTAAGCATAGAGGAAGAACAATAATAACAGAAATGAGGTAGCAATTATATGAAAGTAGGACTAATTGTGTTAAACCCCAACAAAAGAGAGAAGTTAACTACTCATAATCATGAAGAAGAAAGCTCCTGATGGAGAAATAATGGAGAAAAGCTTCCAATGCATACAACGTTATTTGCAAATCCCAATCTTTTTCTCCCTCTCAAGTGTCAATGCTTGAAACCCTAGACTAAACTAGAAAATCCTATTAAAGCTATGGGCAAAATAGTCTCTAAGCCCAAAACAAAACAAGATGAAAAATGATAGAGAATTCTTGTAGTTGTTGTTGCAAAGATGCATAGTTCTCAGCCACTTCAGATTTCAGCATTGCACATGTGTACATATCCCTTAATAACTTCTTGTACAAGTGTGTAAGGCTCCAAAAACTTTTTTGCCTCCGCAAAACCTCTAAAGCTCTAAAATTCGAAACAAAGGATCCTTAACACCTGAAAATCATTCTTAGGGCATCTCCTTTTATTGGTCCTTACTTTCACAAAGCTCTTACAAAACATAAGAAAACAAACCAAGATCAATAATCAAAGGTATAATGTAATGACCTAACATATTTCTAACTAATTTTTATTAGGTCTGTTTATAACAATCGTATACTAGTAAAAAATTTCAATACGTATAAATTTTATAAGTGGAAACTTCATTCATTACACCGAAACTGATTACTTATTACATCACTTCTTGTTTTACAAGTACGTAGTTCATCATACATAAATCTGAATAACAGGGTGCATGGTAATAATATAGCAATTTCTTTCCTCATCTTTGTACCATCCCCAGTCTAGAGCATCAAGGAAGTTGATTATTCTTGCCATCTATAAAAAAATGAAACAAATCTAGTGAGAAATAAAATTTCTCAGTAGGCAAAACTAAACCATCAAATACGTTAGTACGTTAGTAACCATTAATAAATTCCAATAAAAGCCATACAATAAATAATCAGTTAATAACATGTATGCATGAATGAAATGCCAGGGTGCACATGGCCTCTACATATTGTACTGTATGTAGCTACATCTCGTACTGGATGTAGAAATGTTGCAGCAGTCTTATGCTAATCATGCATGTCATTTCCATGTTTTTGCACCTGGTCTCTACATCTCGTACTGGATGTAGTATCAGATCCTGTTTCGAAAATCTCGTACTGGACTTGGAAACATGAATCAATATATATCATCACATCAAATCCATTATTTTCATCAATAATAAAATCCATGAGCATATTCATACAACCTCATAGAAAAAATTCCATCATAAACATCATACGTACCAAATGTATGGTTAGGCTACCATACCTTATTCAATCAAAATCATGTCATCTTGTGCATGGCAACAAAATATCCTCAAGCTACAGACATGTTAGTAATCTAGCTAGTAAACCATAATAATCCTTCTAAATAATTTCTAATTCCTTTATGCCTTCACAAAAAAAGATTAAAACTTAGTCTAGACCTTATGATCTTCTCAACTTATTACTCTACTATTTAATGATCAAACTAAACCACTTGAGTAATTAGACCTTTCATCCCCACACCATTCAGCCTCTACTTCATAGAATTAATTTAAAATAGTTCCAACATAAACATATAAGCAAACAATCCAAAATTTCATCAAAATCAAGTCTAAAGGTCATCAAAAATCAAGTCCAATACAATTTCTGCATTTAAATCATCAACCTATCCTATTGTTAAATCAACATAATCACATCATAAAATACCCTTTAATAATATGAAAGTTTAGCCTACTAGGGTCATCCATAAATCTGCACCATTGCATATAAAGATTAGTCCAAATAAACTCTTAATTAGATATTGCAGACTAGCCTACCTTTAGTGAATTTGGATTTGCAAATGACTAGGTGGCTGCCCTTCTTGGAAACCTTTAATGAAGAGAATCTTTAAAAGAAGAGAAATTGATGTATAGGATAATAAAAGTGAAACTACGGTTGTGAACAACTTAAGAAGGTGAGAAGTGAAAAAGCAAGGTGCAAGGAAAGCAAATGGCTGTAGGATGAGTTTTGAAGCTTGGAGTTTACGTGTAGAAAATTTGTAACATCATTAGCTATTTATACTATTTTAAGTAGTGAAGTTTTAAGTGACTTAGTTGGATTATAACTGAATTAGTATTTAGTCTAGTTAGAACTTAACTAACTAATCATTACACATTTGTCATTATCTACTAGATTTTCTTAGTCAAAGATTCCTTAATCCTTGACTTGAGCAGCTGGACTTAGGATACGTGGAACATGGCTAGGAATTTGAGATTATTTGCTTGGTTCTCACACTTACACATACACACAAGGCCATATTTTATGTTTTTCCCTTCAGCCTTCAAAATTTACAGCAGCCTACACCTTCACGGTTTGCTTCTTAGTTTAGTGTTTTGGTGCAAGATTCCACTTATTTAATGCCCCATGTGCACATGTAAAGGGACCTTTCATGAGGAAGCCTCTGATTGGTCCAAGCTTGGCTGAAGCTTTTTCTTCTTGTGCCAAAATTCTGGTAGTTACACGTTGCCAAGTCCAGATTCTTCTTCCAAATAACTAGAAATTTTTTACCATTTGTGGTTCGTTCTCTCTATATTCTGTAATAATCTACTAGTCCATAAATTATCATCTTTTAGTATATTAAATTAGAATTTCTAAGCTTTCTAACAAGGTATCACATGCCTCATTTGGAATTCTAAAACTCTAGCTATAACATTTTTAATAACAACACTCCAAGGCTGCCAGCAGGTTCAAAATTCCACGCTAACATCTCTTAGTATTTTCGTGACTTCAAGAAATAAACAATCTAGATTTAGCCGAATTTTTGATATGTTATAGTTAATATCTAAATTTTTAATTCCATATATCATACACCTAATTTGAGTAAGAAATGAGAGAGATATAATTTTTTTAAAACGAGTGGTAGTGGCTGTTTTGAGTATGCATAGTTTTGTGCTTAATTAAATTCTGGTCATGCTTTTACTACTCAGTTTGGGCCCATATTTAAGGACAACATAGAGGACATCCTAAGCTTTAAAATGAGTGGTCAAACACCTCGTTTGGTTAAGTACATAGGGAGATATAAAATTCTATCATATCCTTCTTGTATCACACTATCATCACATATTCACAATTTATTCCAACATAAATATAAACTCAAGATAAAATATTGAGAATGTTACATATAAAATAGTAAATCCTAGTTAAACCAAGTTTTTTATTCAAACTTTAGACCAATAAATATCAACAAAGTACATAAGCACAAGAAATATCAACTAATTGCCCCAAAATGACACCAAAATATAAGAATATATGGAAATTATCAAGGGGTACACAATTAGGGAGTGAAGAAGCTCGACCTTAGTAAAATAAATGGTAGAGAGGAACTTGTTAAAAAAAGGTAAAGGTAATTTTGAGATTTACAAAATTATTGAGGTGCAGGCAGAAATTTATGAGATGCAGAAAGCAACGGCCCTTCATATTTGCTACTGTGGGTTTGTGGCCCAAACGCTTGACAGCCTAATGAACTTAAGTAAACGTATTAGACCAACTTCCTCTTGCAAATTGTAATTCTCGTCCACGAATTAAAATTCTCACCTCCATGTGGTTATAATTTTTCAATACTCCAAAAATATTTTTCAACAAAAATATGATTCCGTTCTATTGGTTACTATATTTATTACAATTTTTTTTTCACTCCATGTTTAAAAACTTCATATATAAAATTTTTATTAATTAATATTTTATATATAACAAGGTTAAATATCATTTTTACATAATTATATAGTAAATATTTTAACATTAATTTATTAAATATATTTCCATTACGAAATATTTCACACTCAATAATATCATAAATTAAATTAATTTTCATTGTTGAATTTTTCACATAATTACATAATAAGATGGAAACAGATAAGAACATCAACAACGGATTCAATTTATCTTATAGCAAACAATGATTTAACCAGCCTAAATCTGGATTTGGTTGAATTATTTTTTTCAATTGAATACTCTATTTTTCTTTTCATTTTTAGAGAATATAAATAGCTAATTATATATGTTTATTTTAACATAAAAATTTAATATTTTAGAAGATGCATTTTTTTTTTGAAGATTAGCAAATGTATTTTAAACCGCATAAAAATGAGAATGACTCATGCGAATAGACAAGTATATTGCTAGTTCATAAATAAAATCAAGACAATAAAATGTAACACGTTTAAATAAGAAGGTATATAGGAAATTAAGTGTTTAACACTTTTTTTTTTTTTTTTTTATGTTTAACACTTATCCTATGAGAGCGTTTGTTTCACAAACTAAATTATATTCCTAAGAATATTATTACTGGAAATGTAATTCTTATCAACATGTTTGGTACTCACTTCACATTCTTTGGAATATTTTAAATTTTTTAAAATTAAAAATAAAATATTAAAAATAAAATGAAATAAAATGAAAGTGTGAAGTTATTT
>PYAF01000783.1:180197-194256 GCA_007407185.1 Glycine tomentella
TTTATGTTTAACACTTATCCTATGAGAGCGTTTGTTTCACAAACTAAATTATATTCCTAAGAATATTATTACTGGAAATGTAATTCTTATCAACATGTTTGGTACTCACTTCACATTCTTTGGAATATTTTAAATTTTTTAAAATTAAAAATAAAATATTAAAAATAAAATGAAATAAAATGAAAGTGTGAAGTTATTTTAGAAAATAACTTCTATTTCCATGAAAATATTGAATTCTCACCCTTTTACACATAAAAATAGAAAAAGGAGAGATCACGAGTAATATATATTATTGGGAATAAATGATGTCCAAGAATAATTTTTATAATTTGTACCAAACATGTGAATGATATATTCTTATTATCTCTATTATATAAAATTTGTCCAAGTTATGGAACTTGTTATGTTCTTGAGAACAACAATGTCTAGTTGGATAGATAGTGAGTTGATTTTGGATCAATATCTCTCCCTAAAGTATCTATAAAAGAAATACTCCTGAATTAAGTAGATCACTGTGCACTTTGAAACTGAGACGGCGTTTAACTAATGGTTGTAAGGTATGTGCACAGTGACACTATATAATGGAATCGGGAGAGAATGGATATACCTGTGAGCGTACCTTTTATTTATAAGGGTGTTACCTCTAGGTCAAATGCTGCCACTTCTTGATTAGATAAGATATAATCTCTTGAGTAGATAAGATATCACCTCTTAATTAGTTAAGATATAACCACTTGATCAGATAAGATATCTGTTTGTTGGGATCTTCTTTGATAACTGTTATACACGTTGTTGAGATCTTCTCAATTATTGCTGAGATTCTGAGCTAATGGGCCCTTATTGAGCCTCATCATATTAGGCCCATATGCTGGGTCCATAACAGTTGCCCCCCAGCCCAGTAATCTGGTAGTCTAGGTTGCCGGGGTGTATATTATGTTGAACTTCCTGTGCATCACATTTGATCGCCTTTGCGAGTATTTTGTTTGCCTTTGCCTTGATTCTGACTGTGAATTGCCCCCAGACATTCAAGCCAGGTTAACTTCTGACTATGAATTTTTATTCCTTCTTGTGATCGTCAATCATCCGAGTTTTGAGGTTTATCTGTTCTAATCAACAGGTTTTTCCCTAATTCGGATTATTATGAGAAACGTATCCCGGAGGGCCGGTACAACATTTATATTCCGGGGGACCGGTACAACATTTATATCCCGGAGGGCCGATACAACATTTATATCATGGAGGGCCGATACAATATTTATATCCCGGAGGGTCAGTACAACTTTTATAAGTTGATATAATTCCATCTTCCAGCTTGATCTTGGTTTTTCGTGTATTCCAGGTTGTTTATTTATTTGCAACCATGACTGTCCATAATTGAGTACTGAGTGCGTTTCGGTCCTCCTGGATTTGTACATTCCTGTTGCCCCCTGGATTTGGACAGTCATAAGGGGCCCCACATATCATATATGAGGAATAGGGAACATCTGTTTTGAAATTGCTTTTACATCCGTCTTATCATTAGCCGCAGCACACTGTTGGCATGCAATTGTTTCCCCTTCAATACATATGTGCATTTAATGCTATGTTGTTTCATATTGTGCGCTAATTATGAATTTTTAATTTGACTGGTCTTTTTTGCCCCCAGACTTGACGCTTCGCACACGTTCGATGGTTACGCGACGTTTCGCAGGCATCTAACGGTTACGCTTGCACACACGTTTGATGGTTATGCAACGCTTCGCACACGTTCGACGGTTACGCTTGCACGCACCTGACGGTTATGCTTGCACACATGTCCGACGGTTACCTTTGCATCCTTCTTTATGTTTATATATATTTTTCTTTCATTTGCATTTGCATCTGCTTGCTTTGTTGCTTCTTCTTTCTGAGTATCCTTTGTGTTTTTTGAACCTTCGCTTCTGTTATTCCCATCGTTTCGTCACTTAGACTTTAAAAAATCTTCATAGAAATAGGTATCCCTACTACCATTAAAATTCTCATTTTCACTTTTGTTTCAATTATAAATTTGTTGATTCTTCTTGAGGTGACTTCAATCTTTGGTCATTTTCTGGGTCTATTTTCTTTGTTGTTTCTTTGTTGCGAGTATTTCGATTCTTTGAACAGTTTTCTTGCAACATTTTATTTTCATCGTCCATAATGAGCATTTCTCCCGAAGAAGATGCTAGGTTTTGCCAAACCATTCCCCCTAGGGTTGGGTATTGGTTATTTGGTCTTCCCCTTTCTGAAGAAGAAAGGGAAAAAGCTCTGTTCCGCTCACATACTGGTGGAGTCAACAGAAAAAAGAAAGTTGAAGTTCTTGAAAACAAAATTACTTTAGACAAAACTAGGGTTCGGTTTGACGTTAGGGCTTTCCCTAATAGTCCTCCTCCTTTTTCCTCGGGTTCTAAACTGCAGAACCCAGGTTCTTCGTTGTCCCAAGGTATTGTCACCCTTTCCTCAGAACTTGTCTTTGAAACCTGGTTCGAACCGTGCTTCAACTGCGTTTATGAAAGTACCAAACTCTTAGAGTTCGATTGCAATTCTATGGCTGATTTGCTACTGGGGTCTTGCCGTCATAACCTGGTCCTTATCTCTAAACCGAGTCTTGCCAGGCCAAGTATTGCCAATTTTGTGTCGAGAAGTTCTCTTGATTCTGCTAAGAACATTGATGGGTCTAAAGACCTCGTCTTTATCTCGAATTAGTCCAAGAAATTCTTCTCATAACCCAAACTATTGTTCTTCAGGTACGTCATTGTTTTAATGATTTTTATTTATTTGACGTAGGTATTTATGGACCGGTCTTCAAAACAAGTTGTTGAGTCTCAATGTGCTGAATCTCATTCCGGTTCTGTTTTCATCTCCTCCACATCCTTTCTCATGTCAAGCTCCACCATGTTCACTGGTTTTCCTGACTTACATTCCTCAACCTTCCTTCCATTCTGGTCTCCTTGACGAATCCGTGGTGGTGAGGAGGGACCACCCTCGCTATCTTGACCGCATTGTAGTAACATTGTTGGGATTCTTTCTGGTCCCCGCAGATTGTAACCACCTTGTTTTTGTTCCCCACCATTTTTAGCTTCTGATGCTTAGTAGAAACCAGCATATCCCATTTATGGATAGTTGGCCTCCCTAATATAATGTTATATTATGAAGGAAAGTCAGTCACAATAAACTTAACTCGTTCTGATTTAAAAGCCTCCTTGGTTCCTAGCGTCATCTTGAGCTCGATATAACCTTTGGGGGCAGTGTTTTCCCCGTTGAACGCTATCAACATTGTTTTGCATGGCTTCAAGTCAACTTAGTCAATATTCATCTTCTTGAATGCACTCCACAAAATTATATCCACACAGCTGCCATTATCTACAAATATTCTTTTAACCCAACAATTAACCAGTGTTCTGGTAATTACCAAACCATCTTCATGATTTGACATTGCGTCTCTCATATCCTCCTCCGTGAAGTAAAGTAGAGGGGGATCCACCTTGTTACTTTTTTCTTTGAACTTAGGTTGTTCTCTCACTGAAAGAACTTCCCTCAGATACTTCCTTCTTTGGTTGGCGGTGTCTCCTCCTCCTCCCAAAGCTCCACAGATGACATTGCATTTGAACTCGGGTTCTACAAATTCATCTCCATCATCATTTTTCTATTTTCCTTTTTCTTTTCTGCCTTTCTCAGGTGCCTGGGCTTCGTTCTTACCCCCGCCTTTGTATTTGTTCCTGCGGCCCTGGGTCTTTATCACATATTGCCTTAGTCTGCCATCTTTGACAAACTTCTCAATCACATCTCTTAAATCCCAACATTGGTCAGTGGTATACTCTGTCCATTGTGGAATTCGTAGAACCAAGACTGATCTATCTTGGCCTTATTGTACAATGAACGAGGTCGGTCTACCTTTTTCATCTCCGTCGAAGCTACTTCTAGCCAGATTTGTGATCGGGATGCATTTAATGGGTTATACTTTTCATATTTAGCCTCATATTTCCCTGGCCTGAATTTGGTATTCGCATTTCTTCCTTGGTTGTGACCCCCTTACTGCTCCCTGCCCCTTGGCGGCGAGCTTCTTCTTCTGGGACTCCTTCTTTCTTTTTCTTTGCCGACCGCATTCGCGATCTCCATTTGTTCCAGCTCTAAGTACTTTTTTGATCGAGCCCTAAACTCTATCAGAGATTTAATTGGATCTTTGTATATTGACTTTGCCAGCCGGGATGATCCATCCAATCTGAATGCGATGAGGTGCACATGCACTTTTTCTTCCAACCCTTGCATCTACAAGGCAACTTCTTTGAAACGGTCTAGGTAACTCTGGAACGTCTCACCAGGTTTTTGTCTTATCTTTCCAAGCGCGAATTCGGATTTGGGTTGTTTCTTACTGGTGGCAAAGTTCAACAAAAACTTCTGCCCAAAATCTTCAAAATTATGGATTGACCGCGGTGGCAGTGTATGAAACCACGTTTGCGAGGCCCTAGATAGAGTTGTAGCGAAAATTCAGGATATATCAATTCCCCTCACACACATTTGCATATCAAACTCATCAAGATGCACTTGGGGGTCTTGGCTCCCATCGTACTTTAACAAGAAAGCTCCGTCGAAGTCTTCCAGGTATGGAGCGTTGACAATTTCGTCAGTGAAGGAACTGTTGTTATGTTGCCCCCTACTATATTTTCTTCGGTAAACTCCTCCGTCCATTCTTGGTCGAGGGGTAGTTTCTTCGGCAGGGTTCACTGCATCCTGGTCTTCCCCCGCGTATAGGTTTTGAACCACCACTACAGGTTCCAGAATGCCAGGAACTGCAATCCGGACTTGGGCTGTCCAATTTGCATTCGCAATGACAGTTTGCACACTTGTCGCGTTTCCAATGTCGATCTGGACTGGGTTTGCATCTCGAGATTGGGCTGGACCTCCAACATTCGCTCGAGATGAACCCCCAATCTCTATCCGATTAACTGGTATTCCATGATCAGCCCGAGTTGCACTTGCGTTGCCTCTTTGGCCTACATGTTGATATACTGGAAAAACTCGGACTCGACTGGCGCTTTGATTCCCACCGTTCCTGTCTGTATCCTGACTTTGGTGTCTGCAGTTGTCATTATGAACCGGGTTCTCCATGCTCCTGATGCACTGCTCTATAAGCCGGATACGTTGCTCTTCTTCATGCCTTAACACGACATTACGCTCCTCCATCTGGATCTCTAAATTTCTGATGTCTTCCTGCCTTTGCAAGGCGTATCTCCTTTCCATCTCATCCATCCGGTCCAGGATTGAATTGAACACGTTGCTCATGAGACGCTCGTTTGGCTCTTGAACCATTTGAATTTGATCCAGCTGATGAGTATCTATTTGATTGGGTGGGACTGCTCGTGTTGCTGGGGCAGGAGTGGAGGCTGCATCTGAGACCTCTTCACTTACATGGATCGTCTCATAGTCCACCGGTTGGGGTGTTGCCATGTTCTGGTCTGGAGGGGACAGTGGATTCACCTTCTCCAAAACAGGATTTGAAGGTAAGTCTCTCCTTGCACCCGCGTCGGAACGTGGGTGTGCAATTTGATTGTCACTTTTTGTGTTTACCATTGCGAACGTGGGATTTGCGAACATGGGATTTGTAAACGTGGGATTTGAAATTTAACATATCCCCACAGACGACGCCAATTGTTCTATTCTTGAGAACAACAATATCTAGTTGGATAGCTAGTGAGTTGATTTTGGATCAATATCTCTCCCTGAGATATCTATAGAAGAAATACTCCTGAATTAAGTAGATCACCGTGCACTTTGAAACTGAGACGACGTTTAGCCAATGGTTGTGAGGTGTGTGCACAGTGACACTATATAATGGAATCGGGAGAGAATGTATATACCTGTGAGCGTACCTCTTATTTATAAGGGTGTTACCTCTAGGTCAAATGCTGCCACTTCTTGATTAGATAAGATATAATCTCTTGAGTAGATAAGATATCACCTCTTAATTAGTTAAGATATAATCCCTTGATCAGATAAGATATCTGTTTGTTGGGATCTCCTATGATAACTGTTATGCACGTTGTTGAGATCTTCTCAGTTATTGCTGAGATTCTGAGCTAATGGACCCTTATTGGGCCTCATCATATTAGGCCCATATGTTGGGTCTGTAACATAACTTATATATGATTTTGATAAACTCATTTCGAGAAAGATATCAGAGTGCATTTGAAAGTGATTAATATATGAAACAAGATTCGAGAAGTTGAATGTACCATCGAAGTAATTCATTACGATAGAGATTCATGTTTCGACAACTTTATCAAAACACGCGTGGAACTTAAAAGTGCTTAGGAGCAAGTTACTTTAAATTTCAAAATATCAGTTAAAGTGGTTAAAAAGAAGTTACACAAAGACATCAAATAACATTAGATATGTGTATTTAGGAGTATTGTTGTACATGTGTTGAAATCATAGAATTCAACCATTAGAATTAGAAGTCTATATATAAGACCTATGATTGCCAATTTTCAATGGATTGAATCGTGTCACTTAACTCCTCGAACACTGATAACGACTCATATCGAAGCTGGTTACTATTTCAGAAGGTTACTATGTATCTATTTATTCTCATCTTTTATGAATTCATGTCTCTTTACTTTAATGCATCTTTCTATACCCTTTACATTTTTCAATCTCTATTTCTTATCAAAACTTTTACTTTTCCAATCTCTAATTTTGGTTATTATTGAAATTACTATCAAAGTATAATAATTATCGAAATTAACCTTTTAATCGAAAAAACATTATTACAAAATCTACTTACAAACTATTATACGATACTACTATAATTATCTATAGATATTTTTATCAAAATTACTATTATTATATGCATTGAATATTAAAAAATTCTATGATAAGTTGAAAACTATGAACTTGTTTGTTTGATTAAAAAGAAGTTATAATTGAAAATAAATTTTATTTCTTATTTTTAAATATTTATTTTTCAATAGAATTATTTAATAAAAATTACTTAATTTTTTATATAAATATATTCCTTTAAGGAGTAATTAAGTGTAATTTTTAGGATTAACAATTTTAAATTTATATTTTCAAGAATAGTATTTGTATGACTTAAAATAAATAAGTGTTGCAAATTTCGTATTTCTGGATGCCTCTATTTTTACTTTAACCAATATTACCACATACTCTACATCACATCTATATATCACGATAAAAGATATTTTCAACGTATGCAGAACTGATGATGAAGGCATTTAATTAATACCAATTTAATTACATATCTCCATCCTATTTGATTGTAGCAAATTGAACCGGTGCATGCACCATCGAAAATATTTAGATTCCTATAAGCCAATTTATCTAGGACCAAGAGCTTGTTTAATATTAGATTTGATTGGATACTAACCCACTCGTGGATAGAAAACATATTAAGTTATTATTATAGGTCTTGCCAGTTAACATCAATGCTTAAAATTGATCTCGATCTCGATGTCCGTTGTTCGATCTCCAAGATCCCATTCAATGTTTCGAAACATGAAGCAGTACTTACAAAATTATATTTAGATTTGGTGGTTACAATAACATCCCGAGGAACTTGAGGTAAAGCTCCACTTAACATGCACAACCATGTGGAAAAGAAGATACCATACATATATAATCTAACCTACTAAACGATGTGATGTGACAATCGTTTAGTTGAATACTTGAATACGAATTTGTACTTTTGTGTTGTGGTTGCAGTGTTAATTGACCGCAGAGAAGGGAAGAGGCTTATTGCTTTCTTTTATTATTATTTTTTAAATTTTAGGTTAAATGTTTTTTTTTTCATGAAAAATATCGTGAGTTTTTGTTTTAATTTTTATAAAAAAATATTTATTTTAAATCTCTGTACTTAACAAAATAATTTGATTTTAGTATTTTATTAAGGATTAACAATATATAATAAGAAATCAAAACTATATTAATTCTTTGAATAGAAAAATTATACTATTATTGTGAATGTTACGGATAAAAATATTTATCCTTTATCTTGTTAACCCAAATATTCAAAATATCTTAACCAACCAAGAACAGAAGATATATTAACAGAAGATATATTGTTATCTTCTAATTATTCATATCTCCGGATATCTCGGTAAAAGATAACAGGCCTCAACCGTCTACCATCAAGGTTCAGGTTAGAATTCTATAAATAAAACCTACTCCATGGTGAAAGGTACACACACACAATTCTGACTCTCTCTTTCAATTCACACTGCATACACCGCACGCCAATTGCATTGTGAGTACTGCTGCTGTGATCTTCTTCTTCTTTGAGTTGCTTCACTTCCATAAGCTTCTTAAGAGAGAGAGAGCCTGATCCTACATCAAAGTATCCAACACCACTTGTTGGACATTTCTGTTCTCTCCGAGCAGAACAATGGCGCCGTCTGTGGGGAACGATAAATTTCGAATCCTACCATCTCTCAATGGCTAACACCAGAAGACACCGAAATATCAGACGTGAAGACCCACCCAGCAATCCGAATCCGGAGAATGTGGTGGCAGAAGACGCATTGTCCCATACGGCTTCATCCCGTGCGGGACCTGCAGCTCATGAGCCGGCCAACACACCGGCAGCACAAGAAAACTCTGAAGCTTCGCAGCGCTTCATTCAGAGTGCTCTCCAGTCTTTGATGGCTCGAATGAAAAATCTGGAGAAGTGCTATGAACTCCAGCGCCAGGAGGACATCCAAAGGCTGATTACTCAGTTGGAGGATCGCGACAACAGAAGGCGAGAAGAGGACCGTCGGCAAAATACCGACGGAAGGCGAGAAGAGGACCGTCGGCAAAATACCGACGGAAGGCGAGAAGTGGACCGTCGGCAAAATACCGACGAAGGGCGAGAGGAGGACCGTCGGCAAAATATCGACCACACGGGAGATTAGGCAGGAGCCGACCGGCCCTATGCAACAGCTAGGAGATCGAGGCCAGCCATGTCGGCCCGAACAGCCAGGACCGACCAGAGAGAACCGATCGACCATTCGGAGCGGGGTAGAATGTCTCGTTCACAACACGAAGCTCACCGTTCATCGTCGGTCATATCACCTGAACAGGCCGCAGAGGAGAGACCGACGGGTGAGATCATCCGTCATCCCGGTCAAGGTGATGGCACGTACAGAAGGAAGTACAGTCGGGGCCACCAGAATAATAGTCCATTCGTCGACCGCATAGTGAAAGCCCCGTTCTTGGAAGATTTTGACGGCTCCTTCTTGAAAAAATATGACGGAAGCCAAGATCCACAGGTACATATCGACGAGTTCGATATGCAGATGTGCGTTCGGGGAATTGACGAACCCATCATATCTCGGATCTTCGCTACAACCCTTACAGGAGCTGTCCAGACATGGTTCCATTCATTGCCGCCGAGGACCATTCGTCACTTCGAAGATTTTGGCCAGAAGTTTTTGCTGAATTTTGCAACAAGCAAGAAACAGCCAAAATCTGAATTCGCTCTAGGCAAGATACGCCAGCAGCCCGGAGAAACATTGCAAAATTACCTGGATCGGTTCAAGGAAGCCGCGCTACAAGTCCAAGGCCTAGAGGAAAGAGTACACGTCCATCTCATATCCGCCGGGCTCAATGGAACGTCCTGCCTCGCCAAGTCGATCTATAAGGACCCGGTCAAATCCTTGAATGAGTTCAGGATCCGATCCAGGAAGTACTTGGAGTTAGAACAAATGGAGATCGCAAACTCGGCACCAAGGGAAAACAAAGAACCCTCCTCGCCTTGGAATCGACGATAGGAGAATTCCCAGGTCGGACCATCCAGCCGACATCCAGCGAATACCCCGGCAGGCCGACCACCTCGGAGCAGTCCCGACCCTCATTCCAGGCCCGGGAGGTACGAGTTGAAGTATCACAATTACGCTCCATTGACCGTCCCACGTGGCCAAATATGGATGGAGGTCGCCTTCACCGACATGAGAAAAGTCAACCGACCTCCTCCGATTATAAGGAAACAAGGATTGGACTATTCCCGGTATTGTGATTTTCACAATGGACCGGGCCATACGACCGACCAGTGCTGGGAGCTCCAAGATGCTATAGAAAAATTTGTGCGAGAAGGCAAACTGCGACAGTACGTAATCCGAACTCAAGGGCACCACGGCAAGAGGAAAGCCCAGCAGGAGAATAAGCAACGAAATGACAAGAGGAGCGAGAAAGATGAAGAATTCTTAGAGTCCGAGTTCGAGTGCAATGTCATCACGGTGGGAATGAGAGAAGGAGGCAACACAGCCAACCAACGGAAGAAATACCTCAAGTAAGGTCGGTAAGGGACGACCGAGGTTCAAGGAAGGAGAGCAGCAAGTCGGAAAGGACCGTATCGGGTTGTCCAAGACATTGTAGCACAGCCGAGAAAGTCCATGTGTTTTCCTTTAGTTGGCTTTCAGTCAGTCATTGGGATCACGGAACTCCACCGTGTGTTTCCCTTTAGTTGGCTTTAAGTCCGTCACATGGATCATGGATTATTGTCTCACCGTGTGTTCCCCTTTAGTTGGCCATCAAGCCCGTCATTGGGGTCATGGGAGACCAATAGATTTATCATTTGTTTCTCATTAGCTGATCCGGAGACGTAGAACCCGCGCGAATCAGTCATTGAGATCATGAAAATCATGTAATCTTCGAAGAAATTTAATAAAATCCTTGTTATAAGGAAAATTACTGTGCACAGATTTAAATGCTTAGTCGTTGTTTCGTATTATCTCGGCCCTGATCAAGCCGATGTAACTATCATGGGTGAATCATCGAGTCGGCCGAAAGAATTACACTTATAATGATGTTACAAATACGTTAACAGTTGCTAAGTCGGGACAAAGATCCCAGAACGACATCTAAAGGCCCGACCAATGGTCCCGGCCAAATATGTTTCGAGCCCGACCAATGGTCCTGGCCAAATATGTTTAGAGCCCGACCAGTGGTCCCGGCCAAATATGTCTAAAGCCCGACCAATGGTCCCGGCCAAATATGTTTAGAGCCCAACCAATGGTCCCGGCCAAATATGTCTAAAGCCCGACCAATGGTCCCGGCCAAATAGACGCTCGACAATTGGAGCCACGATACGCAAAAGAGAAAGAGAATGCAAAAGACGCAGAAGCAAAGAGCAAATAAAGCACCAGAATAAAATACAATGAGAAAGGGGCAAAAGCGAACTCGGACATTGATCACCTCGACAAGGGGCAAAAGCGAACCTTACCTCGGATATCGAATACCTCGGCTCGGATTCTCCATACGAGGTCGGCTCCACGCGAGGTCGGTATCACTACACGAGGTCGGCATCACTCATACGAGGTCGGTCCTACATGAGGTCGGTGTCACTCATATGAGATCGGCTCAAGGTTTGGTCGGTCCCATTATGCATCCCGGCCACCAAGAATACTTGATGACCGGGCTGAGGGGCATCTGTTACGGATAAAGATATTTATCCTTTATCTTGTTAACCCAAATATTCAAAATATCTTAACCAACCAAGAACAGAAGATATATTAACAGAAGATATATTGTTATCTTCTAATTATTCATATCTTCGGATATCTCGGTAAAAGATAACAGGCCTCAACCATCTACCATCAAGGTTCAGGTTAGAATTCTATAAATAAAGCCTACTCCATGGTGAAAGGTACACACACACAATTCTGACTCTCTCTTTCAATTCACACTGCACACACCGCACGTCAATTGCGTTGTGAGTACTGCTGTTGTGATCTTCTTCTTCTTCTTTGAGTTGCTTCACTTCCATAAGCTTCTTAAGAGAGAGAGAGCCTGATCCTACATCAAAGTATCCAACACCACTTGTTGGACATTTCTGTTCTCTCCGAGCAGAACAGTAAATATTTTTTTTCATAAAATCTAAAATAAAGAATCATGATATTTTTAGAGATAAAATAAAATCTATAAAGCTTTTATTTATTTATTCGGATATGATGCATTCGATCTTCCTGCGACTCTATAAGATGTGCTCTCTTTTTTTCATTTTTTGGTACGTACTCTAACATAGCAGATACTTTTCATTATATCGATCTAACATATTCAGTTAAGGAGTATATACTATATACAACTCATCAACAGCGTTTAATTCAGTTTTTAGGTATGGTTTTATATACAATATTAAAATTAAAAATTTTAAAGTTTGATTCTAATTAATGTGAATATACATAATGGGGTTGATTTCATGCAAATATATTGAGAGGGTGTAATATATATTCAGCTATTGTCTAAGTATTATTACTACATTTATAGCATTAACAAAATTGTTGTATACGTGCATGTCTATTTCGTATACGTGGATGATAACACGTCTTCATGCCAGGCCACTAAAGCGATTACATTTTGATTTTAGGCTTTTTAGCAAATCAAAGTAGCTTGTATGTTTACCACAAATGAAAAGCAAACTAAAAAAAAAAAAATCTAACTGGTAGATCAGCATCAATGAGAAAGCCAAAGACGCAAAAGCCATTCACAACACAGATCTAGAACTTGGATCTTTGATGAAAAAAAAAGAAGGTCGCTAATTGGTTTGATGGTCTCAAATCTCATGAAGGGTCATTTTAACGATGTTCAACCAACCATTTCAAGATTTTCCGACAGTGCTGGTAATCAAGCCTTACTTTCTTCACGTATACCAAGAGATGGACATATTTCACCAACTCTACCCAAATAATTTGGATATGGTTATTGGCATGTACGTAGTTGTTTTGTACTGTTCTAGGATGATGACTCTACTCTCCAAGAATATTGGTGCTTGCTGTTTTTACCGAGTTCTCCACTCTTTCGATCTAGTAAAGGTTACCTTCTTCTTAGTTCGAGTTTTGTCTTCGATATGAGTGGGATATATGAAAAAGATTATGATGATAAAGTCAATATTTGTTTAAGGTGTATACAGTGAGATGAATGTAACTTACCTAGGTGTGAACCTATGTTATGTGGAAGAGGGGAGGGGGGGGGGGGGGGGGGTCAACCTGATTTTTATTTCCAATTAAAAACAAGATTATTATTTATTTATTATAAAAATTTAATTTTTATTTAGTAAAAAAGATTTTTCTTTTATTCATAAGAATCAAAGATGATATCAAAAAATTTATATCACTCACACAAATTGTTCAACTAACTCAATTAGACCCCTTTGGTAGTAAAAATTGTGATTTGAAACTAAATATTAAATTTTTATTATAAAGTTAATTTTTATCTCTTAACTTCTTTTTAGATTATAAAATTAATAGTATTTCTTATTTTTTAAGAATTTTTATCTCAATATTATATTTTATCAAATTTTAGTTATTATATAATCAGGTTTATCTCCTAACTTTTTTAAATTATAAAATCAATATTGATTTTATCTTTTTAAATAAATTTTATCTAAATATTTCATCAAAATTTTAGTTATTCCATAATTAATTTTTCTTTGTTAATATCTAATTGTTAAACTCTATTTCTTGTAATGAGGTTTTGTTTTCTATATTTCATATATACAAGTGTTATTGGATTGATTGAATATCATTATAATTTTCAAATTATGAAAACACACAATAACAGTCGTTGTAGTAATGAGCTACTAACATTGGCAAAATGCAAAAGCTGGAGAGATACCAATATCACATGAAAGAAAAGAATTTTCAAATATGATATTTAATGTTTTACTATACATTGAAAATAAAATTATTGAAAAATTAGTATAAACTCAATTATTATTGTTATTTTTTATTTTCATGGCATAAAAAAAAGACATTTTATGTTTTTGATAGATTATTAATGTAAATATTTAAGATATTGAAACTTCAAATTATAAATGTGTAAAACCCCGTAGGCCTCCGGTGCGTTAACATTAATAATATCAGTTTAGCACGCATTTATCATAAAATAGAACTCAGCGGAAGCATAGAATCGTTTTTCTTGATTCATTATGTATGGAATAACCAAAACTGTAAAAATACAAAACAATCGCATGCTGATCCAGTTCATATTTCAAAAGCCATACAGTATAATTATACAGGCAGGTAACAGATATAAGACACTTATACTCAGGGAAATGGTACGTATCATA
>PYAF01000783.1:194356-216020 GCA_007407185.1 Glycine tomentella
CTCTGAAGGTTGAGATTTTGCTCTAATCTTAGGAATTGATGAAGGTTTTTAGCTTTCAATCGGTTAAAATGCGTTTCTAGGTCACAGGGAAGTGTTTAGGCTGACAAATAAGGTTCTAGGAAGCTTGGAACTTGCAGAAATGGAGGCTGGGCATTAAGAGGAAGAAGAAGAGGTTTTCTTCTTCAATTTTCGCGACCTGTCCTTATATACTCAGCCTGCCCGAGTTCTGGCGCGGATCGCGCCAGCTCCCGCGCTGACCGCGCCACTAAGGCGGTTTGGGTGGCGCCACCAGCGCCACTCCCACGCCCCAACGTCAACTTCCAGAACCCTTGGCGCTAACCGCGCCAGACTGGCGCCACCCGCGCCATGCTTCCCTGACCTATGGCGCCATCAGCGCCACACTTGGCGCTGGTCGCATGGAATTCCAGTGAAATCTGGTTTTCCAGGCCACTACCCGCGCCATCCGCGCCACCCATGGCGCTATCCGCACGGGATGGAAAACAATTGGCGCCCTCAGCGTGGCATTGGCGCCCTGAGCGTCAGCTTCCAGAGACCATGGCGCCATCAGCGCCAGACCTGGCGCTAACCGCGCCACACCCTAAACAGGGTTTTCTAATGTGAATCCCCGCGCGACAACCATTCCATAACTTAGGGTTATCACAAAATGTTTTGTATAAAAATTTAATGAAATATAATTGCTAGATGAATTTTAGTTTTTGTGTTTGTCCCCTCTCCCCTCATCCCAGTTTGGGTCTGCCTTAACTTACCTTCTCCTATGTTGTCCTCTTTCTTATAATGGCCATCATTACCGAGTTGGTAATTGCCTCAATATGATCCATTAAAGATATGTGTGCGTAGTGGTAATCGGTTGACACAGGTTTCCGTACACTACACTTAGAGTAGATCAATTTTTTAAAAAAATTATCTCTTTTTATAAAATTATTTTCTAATTTTTAGATACATTAATTATTTTTTTCCTACTTACTCTTAATTATTCTCTTCAAACATAATAAAAAATAAGTGGATAAAAGGATAATTTTAAAATGATAGTACAAATAATTAGTAAATTTAATGTGCTAATTAATTTTCTAGTTAAAAGGGTCTTATAAAAGGAACAAAGGTAATATTGTTTTTCAAGAAGATATAAGATTGACCCAAAGGTTAAAAATGGATGAAGGAAGAATGAGAAAAACTGAATAGGTAGAGATCATTGGTCTAACTCTCATCCACTAATATTTATAACAAAACTAACAAATTAATATTCATCAATAAAAAAATATAATATTAATTTTTCATATCAGACATTGATCGATACCTTGGTTCAACATCTTTTCACATCCCTAGGTAGGAATTTAGTTGTATCCATGGTTCCTTTTGTGTTCTTACATTTTATTTGTTTATGTCCAATTTTTATTATGTAGTCACAATGGTAAGAGGACATTTGGAGGTACTCAAGGTCGAGGTGGGCTATCAGTGGTTGTGGTTAAACTGGTGTGTTCATTATGACTTTAATTGTTGTCTCGAAGTAGTAATTATTGGATTGGGCCTTAATCCTCCAAGTCTGACCCAGGTCTATTGAGGGTTCTAAAACCCTAAGCCTAATCCACTACTATATATGCATTAGTTGAGGGTGGAGCAGGTTAGACTCAGATGACCGAAAACTGTTAGAGAGAATTTGAGAGCCTCAAGTGACATTCTTGAGAGCACATTTGAGAGAGCTTTGTGCTTTGCATTTGAGAGATCTCTAGAGAGTTTGAGTGAAACGCTCTAGGGAGTTTGATTATCACCATTGTTGGAGAGGTTGAGTGAACCACCACGTTGGTGTATTTTGATCCTCTATAACCCTTTATTGTTATAGTGGAAGATGATTCTAGATTATTGTCCCGTGGGTTTTTACTTCTTCACATTGAGGAAGATTTTCCCACGTTAAACATATTGATTGTGTTGTTCTCTGTCGTCTTACGATTTTTTGTCGCTTCCAAATTTGTTTTGAGGGTCCGTTTTGACCCAACAGTGGTTTCAGAGCCCAGGTTCGAGGGTTCTGAAGGAGACGAGATGGAGACCAGCGACATAACTCACGGCAGAGATATGTTCAAGCTGACTGCAAATAACTTCAACTATTGGAGGTCGATGATGGAAGATCATCTTATCTGCAGAGATTTGTATGAGCCTGTTGTTTTTGAGGAGAGACCGACAACCATGACAGACAAGGACTGGGAGATCCTGAGTCGTAAGGCGGTTCCCACGATCAGGAAATATATTGACAAAAGCCTCTTTAAGCACGTGTCTGAGTTTACGAATGCGTATGAATTGTGGAACAAGCTGGAATCCATGATTCAGAAGAAGACTCCCAGGAACAAAGCACACTTGGTTCGCCGACTTGTGAAGCTTGAGTACAAGAACGACATGAGTATGATTGAACACCTCAACCCTCAACACCTACAAAGGTATTTTGAATCAACTATCCAAAGCCAATATGAAAATTGATGATGAGATGCATGCCTTGTTGTTGCTGAGTTTGCTGCCAGAAAGCTGGGATACTCTGGTAATGACATTGAGTAACTCAGTTGCAGAAGGAAAACTGACGATGGATGCCATGACAAATAACCTTTTGAATGAAGAAGCTAGGAGAAGAGAACGGGGTGTATCAAGCACGTTTGAGGCTAACGTTGCTAAGAACAGAAATAAATCCGACTTCCGGGGTCATAGTAAAAGCCAGAGTCGAGGTGCACGAGACAAGTCCAGAGGTCGGTCAAGGCCAAAGTATGATTTTAAATGCTTCTACTATGGGAAGGTAGGACACAAGAAATTGGACTGCAGGAATCTTCAGAATGGCGAACATAATGGTTGTGTGAAGCCGGATCAGATCGTTCCCAGGAGAAGGCATGATAAGAGCACCACGGCTGTGGCTGCTGATGTCGAGATATTCTTCCTTAGTGAAGAATTTTTTAATATAGCTCATGAAGACTGCACCTAGATTGTTGACTTTAGTGCCTCATTCCACGTCACACCACATGTGGGATTCTTTTTTGCTTATAGAAAGGGAGATTATGGTGTCGTGAAGATGGGTAATCACGTAACCAGCAAGATCATTGGTATCAATGATGTAACACTGACCACAAATGTCAGATACCGACTTGTGTTGAAAGATGTAAGGCATGTGCCTGACATGCGATTGAATCTGATCTTGGTTGGCAAGCTAGATGATGTCGGGTTAGTGAACTACTTCGGAGGAAGTAGATGGAAGCTGGCCAAAGGAAATTTGGTCGTGGCCGACGGAAAGAAAGAAGGCTTCTTGTATGTCATGCAAGGAAAGACTAATGGTGGTGAAACCAATTTTGTCTAGGATGGACCAAGCTTGGAGCTATGGTACAAGCGCCTCGGCCACATGAGCGAGAAAGGACTCTAGATTTTGGAGAAGAAAAAACTATTGACCAGGTTGAAGGGTTAAGTGCTGGAGAGTTGCACGCACTACCTAACTGGAAAGCAGCACTGGGTTTTGTTTGTGAGACCGGATCAATCCAGACGACGCAAGAACATTCTTGACCTCATCCACACCGATGTGTGCTTCATGTCCGAGAAATCACTTGGTGGAGCTTAATATTTTGTTTCTTTCATTGATGATCATTCCCGCAAAGGGTGGGTTTATTTGTTGTAGACAAAAAACCAGGTACTCCAATCTTTCAAAGAATTCCATGCTATGGTGGAAAGGGAGACTGACGAGAAGTTGAAAGTTGTTCGCTCAGACAATGGTGGTGAGTATTGTGGTCCTTTTGATGCTTATTATAGAGAAGCCGGGATCCGACTTGAGAAGACGCCCCCAAGACTCCACAATTGAATGGACTGGCTGAGAGGATAAACCAAACTATTGAAGAGAAGGTTCGAAGTATGTTGTCCAATGTCGTGGTTGCTGAAATCATTCTGAGGAGAAGCCGTAAAAAATGCTATTGATTTGATCGATCTCTCACCATCACAACCGCTTGAAGGAGAAGTTCCAGAGGAAGTATGGACCGGTCGAAGAACAACTTATGAACACCTGAAGGTTTTTGGATGTCAAGCTTTCGTGCATATCCCTAAAGATGAAAGGGAAAAGCTCGATGCAAAGACGAATGAGTGCATTTACCTCGGTTCCTCAAAAATCGAGTTTGGGTTCAGACTTTGGGATCCTATCAACAAGAGGATAGTGAGAAGCTAGGATGTGATCTTTCATGAAGATGAGACACTTCATGACATCTCAAAGTCCAAAGTCCGGGTTACTGTCCGATGTGAAGAACCCGTCCCTCCTGTTCGAATTGAAGCAGGGAGAGAGCCCAATGATGAAGATGATGACCAGCAAGAAGCTGATGAGGACCAAGATACTGAGGTCCGAGTTGATGATGAGGACTGGGATGAAGATGATGAATCGGGTTCTCAAGCGGCTGAAGAAGAACAACCGAGATACCCCACTAGAGAAAGAAGACCTTCTATAAAGTACCCACCTGATGAATACACCGTCATTGCCGAAGACGATGAGCCTTAGAGTTATGATGAGGCCATAACGAGCTCAGAAAAAGGCAAGTGGGAGAAGACAATGCAAGACGAGATGAATTCCCTGCACGAAAACCAGACTTATAAGCTGACCGAGCTGCCTAAAGGGAGACGAGCTCTAAAGAACAAGTGGGTGTATAAAATCAAACAGGAAGAGAACGACCAAAAGCCGGGATACAAAGCCTGGATTGTAGCGAAAGGCTGCAATCAGAAGAAGGGGATTGATTTTGAAGAGATATTCTCTCCTGTTGTGAAGATGACCTCGATCTGAACTGTGTTAGCCATGGTGGCTTCAACGAATCTTGAGGTAGAACAACTGGATGTGAAAATGACATTTCTTCACGGTGAGTTGGAAGAAGAAATATATATGGAGCAATTTGAAGGGTTCCGAGCTCCAGGATGCGAAAGCATGGTATGACGTTTGAAGAAGAGTCTCTATGACTTGAAACAAGCACCTCGGCAATGGTACAAGAAATTTGAATCCTTCATGACTGATCACAAGTTCATGAAGATTGGGGCTGACCACTGCATATTTGTGAAGAGGTATAAGAATGGAGACTCTCTGATCCTGTTGTTATATGTTGACGATATGCTGATTGTAGGGAAAGATAAGATGAAGATTGTCGCCTTGAAGAAGGCGTTGAGTTCATCCTTCATAATGAAGGACCTTAGCTCTGCAAAGCAGATTCTCAGAATGAAGATCATCCGGGATAGAAAGAAGAAGCTGTTGTGACTAAGTGAAGAAAAGTATGTTGAGAAGATCTTGAAGAGATTCATCATGGACAAAGCCTAGACAATAAGCATTCCCCTGGTCGGACACATGAAGCTGAGTAAGAGGCAATGTTCGAGATCTGATGAAGACAAAGACGAGATGCTGAAGATCCCATACCAATCTGCCGTCAGAAGCTTAATGTATGCAATGGTTTGCACTAGACCCGACCTAGTGTATGTAGTTGGTATGGTAAGCCGGTATCTTTCAAACCCCGACAAAGATCACTGGGAAGCAGTGAAGTAGATCTTCAGGTACCTCCGAGGTACAACCGATTTATGTCTCCGATTTGGAGAAGGTGAAGTCGAGTTGCAAGGCTACTCGAATGCCGATTTAGGGGGAGATTCCGACTTGAGGAAGTCTTAAGATATTTGATGAGTTTTGCTAGAGGAGAAGTCTCTTGGCAATTAAGATTGCATAAGTGTGTGACACTTTCGCAATCGAGGCCGAGTACATTGCCATTACTGAGGCAAGCAAAGAAATGTTGTGGATGAAGAAGTTCCTCATGGAACTCGGCCATGATCAAGACAAGTACGAGCTGATGTGTGACAATCAAAGTGCAATTCATCTTGCAAAGAACTCGACCTATCACTCCCGCACCAAGCATATTGATGCAAGGTAACACTAGATCCGAGATGTGGTGGAGGCTGGACAACTTACACTTGGCAAAGTGCACACCGACCAAAATTGGTCCGATATGATGACCAAGCCAGTACCAGCAAGGAAATTTGAAGATTGTTGTGAAGGTGTTGGGTTGCTGAAGCTAGCGCATTGAAGATGCAAGGCTTTTTGATTGAAGAAGTTGGGCTCCTGTTTGAATTCGATGCATTGAAGTCGTAGGGGAGAATTATTGGATTGAGCCTTACTCCTCCAATGCTGACCCAGGCCCATTGAGGGTTCTAAAACTCTAAACCTAATCCACCACTATATATGCATTAGTTGAGGGTGGAGGCAGGTTAGACTCAAACGACCGAAAATCATCAGAGAGAATTTAAGAGCCTCAATTGACATTCTTGAGAGCACATTTAAGTAAGTCTTGTACTTTGCATTTGAGAGATCTCTAGAGAGAGTTTGACTGAAACACTCTAGGAAATTTGATTATCACCATTGTTGGAGAGGTTGAGCAAACCACCACGTTGGTGTATTTTGATCCTCTGTAACCCTTTATTGTTATAGTTGAAGTTGATTCTAGATTAGTGTCCCGTGGGTTTTTACTTCTTCACATTGAGGAAGGTTTTCCCACGTTAAACATATTGACTGTGTTGTTCTCTCTCGTCTTACGATTTTGTTCCGCTTCCGCATTTGTTTTGAGGATCAATTTTGACCTAACAGTTATTTCCTGCATTTTTTATTTAAATTTTCTTCCTGCGCCTTTTTTTTTAGCTTTTGGAACACCTAATCCAAAATATACAAAATTAAATTTTGAAAAAATGACATTTCTAAAATATAATTTTATATTCCATATTAGGTTAAAAAAAGTAATTAGAGAGGTGCAGGAAGTAATTGCCTTGCTGGCAAATTTGACCACACGTCCATTATGTGAAATGAAATCTGAATATGTCCATCATCGACTTGTGGTAAAAAGAAAAGAAAAAAAATCTATGTAAATTACCACTCGTGTTCTTTGAACATTTGATGACTTGTCTCTGTAAATTATCAACAAATTAGTGGAGTGTTTTTAAATTTTTAACGACATTGCAACCAAAATTAAATAATAATTTAACTAAATATTTTTATAAACAAAGTGTATATAAAAATAATTTTATTATTCCCATAAAATTTTATGGAATCCTCTTGTGCGATCAGAGTACATACTGTAATTACCAATGTGTATTATCACGTATAGGTAGTATCAATACCAATAATAAAAATCTGGGGTGGGGGTTGAGAATCTAGGAGATCTTCTAAAATATATTACTAGTATTATGAATAATGAATAATCTAATCCAAACTCTAACCCATTACGGGAAATGGTACTATGTACGAATCCTAAATTTGTCGTGTACCGAAAGTGTAAGTGACTTGCTATCATTTGGACCTGTTCCTCTATGTCAATTTTGTCGTATGCTTGAAAAAAAAAAAAACTTGAAAAAAAAAAAAACTGGTTACCGCGTTCACTATGATATTAATCTTTTGATAAATAAAAAATTTAGGAATTTAATTTATCATTCATTCACAAATTGATAATTTACCAAAAACTCATAAATTAATACTATATATGATAAATTTATTATTCTTAAACAGCTTTAATTCCATCTCCAATTATAAGATTTTTTTAAAAAATATTTAGACATTTTTATAAGATCATTTTTTAATTTTTAAATATATTAATTATTTTTCTTACATATTCTTATCTAATTATTCTCTTCAAACATTAATAAAAAATAAATAAGCGAATAAATAAATAAGAAAAAGATAATTTTAAAATAATAATATAAATAATTGACAAATTTAGTATAATTAATATATTTTTTTAAATAACATAACTGAATTAGTTAAAAAAATCTTATAATTATCAATGAACAGAGTATATATTAAAAATCATATTTAGCCATCAAACAGCTTAATTTTTTTTGTCTTCCTAATCAGTGTTTAAAAAGCATTGGTTGAAAAACTAATAATGATTTTATTAAAAACTATGATAAATATATTATTAATATATTTTTTTACTTTTATTTTCCTATTTTTGTTTTTGTTAACAAGCTTATATGCATTTTCTTGGGTTGTTTAAAACTTTATACACTGAATCACATATAACTAAGCACAATGCACCGATGGATTTGCTTTGGCTTCCCACGTAGGAGAAAAGTGGATACCCCCCTAAGCCATTCATCATAACAAACACTGCCAACTATTAATTGACAATTTTATAGTAGTAGTATGGCTCAAGATGAAGACCAATAATCTGAATCTCAATCCTGTACCTAGAAATAATATTTCATCGAGATGTTAACTTTAACTTCACAAGTAAAAAGAACATGCACTTGACTCAGTTGACTGATATCAGTGATATGTACAAAACAGAACGAGCCTCGAGGTGATGGTTGTGACCAGTTTAATACTTTAAGGTCATTAGTTAAAAAAATAAAAAAGAAATTATTTACTGTAAAAATTATAAGAAAGTATAAAAAAAATAAAAATACTGGTTAACATTTATGTAATTATAATAGTATTTCATAAACTTAAGAATGTAGTTCTAATTAAGAAATAAAAAATGGAAAATTGTCAGTAATGAAAAGTGACATTAATAAATTTTTACTATGATTTCTAATACATATCTTTTTAACATAAACTTTAATATATATTTTTATTTTAAATCTCTTAATCAATTTCCTTAAAATATTTGTTATAGATCCTTAAGACTATGGTATTTCTTTTGTACGGATACAATTATAAAGATTATTTCTAATTGTTTATTGAGATTATTTCTTTTAAAAAATCTGAAAGCATTTAAAGATGAAATGTTTCTTCTCAACCAATTTTTTTTCTATATTCAGCAAAAAAAAAAAAACGATTTTTTTTATTCATGAGAAGTTAGAATTCAAGGACCTAATTCGATCGTTATTTGAATCAATTAATTGTTGGTATTAAGATTATGATATGATGTGTTTTTTTATAAAAAAAAAACGTATCTAGGATTTCTATTTGGCATGCAACCAATTTCTCTCCTACTGAATTGATCCATTTTGGAGTAAAATAGTATTACTTCAGACATTAAAATAAATATAAGCAAAAATAAATAATTTTATGATGATTAAGAAAATCAATTTATGTCATTTAATTCTACTAATCATATTTTAAAAATAATTTTTTTCTTTCTAAAGTGTCATTCATTAAAAATTGATATCAAGAATAAAAAAATTATTAAAACTAAAATTACAATTAATTGAAAGGTATTTTAAAAATAATATCATTGAATATTATCAAAATAGTTAAAATTTACTTATATTCGAATCCATTTTTTTTATTGTTTATATTTAAGTCAAGTTCAAAGAGTACCTCTTATCATGAATGTATGCTTAAATTGAAATTCATCATCAATTTTAATCAAGAGACTCAAGTACGAAATATATAACAACTTTAATTGATATGATGGATTATAAATACAGATATTATAGTAGTACCAAGGTAGCATTAATTTTGTAGGATACTATAACAATCAAATAAATAATTATTACCCATCATTTATACATCAATACTACTAGTAGTTACTTATTAATTAAGCACACTTATTTAGACTTCAAGGAAGATAAAAATAGTAAGTGTGGTTGATCAATTAATGGGGTTTCCACCTTGGCTTTTTTTAGTGTTAGAGACAGACTAAGCTCACGTTGTTCAATAATGGATTATTAGTTAGTACCTCAAATTAATTAAGCTTCTTTCTTTCTGTTAGATTTAATACTAGTGCACTATAGGAATCTTGCAATGGCAAGCCTCATGCGTTCCTTTAACTACCACAATAGTTTATGAGAGAAGCCCTTTGATTGAGGTTTTCATGATGTTGTGGTCGGTGCCTGAAACCTAAGTGCCACGAAGCTTCATCATCTTTACACTATGTGCATCATCTAGCCAGCACACCAACACCACTATCTTCCAAAATTTGAAGTTACACTTACAAATCACACCGAAAAGGATTAAGGAAAAAAAGACAGAACAAAAGTGAAATGTACATATTGGTTAAAATGTAAGATCTAGGTGACATTAAGCAATCATAAATATTACATTTTTTATTTATACTTATGATGTAAAAGCTTTTGTGTATATCCAAAAAATGTTAGTCCAAATCGAAAGAGATTTTTCTTCTTGACCTTTTGTCTTAAGTTTGAACTTTCGTCAATAAATTAATTGTGAGAAATTAATTATGAAGACAATAAAAGAGCCAAGCCAGCACATAGCTAGTTAAATATATGAATAAAACATGAAAAAGCCAGCCACATAATAGTTCAATAATTAATATATATATATATATATATATATATATATATAATTTCAGGACAGTTACAAGCATATAACAAAATATAAGAAACGAAAAATTTACATTTATATATTTGAAATTTGAAATGAAACGAGTTTGAAAAATTAATCAGAAAAAACATCAATTTTATAAAAATTGGAATTTATATTTTTTTGATAATCATATCACTAATACCAAATATTCATCAATTTTATTAATGATTAATTTTTATTAGAAAATCAATTACTTTTAATAACAAAATTTCTTTTTAACTATATATTTTTATATTTAAATTCAAAATCTTACTTAAACAGTCAAATTCAGAACAATTCAAATTATGACTTATTGATAAATAAAAAAATATAAATAAATGAAAAAAATACGTATTCCGATCCATTAAAAACATGGGGCGATGCGGATGGAGAGAGATCTGACACCGAATTTTGGAGACTTGATGGGCCGTCTAATTTTCACACGGTTTCGACCAATATTTTTTTATCCATTAATTGGTGTATATATATATATATATATATCCTTCAATTTCTTTATTTTTAGACAAAAATTATGTAAGCATATATATATGGAGCTTATTAGTTTCATCAATCATGGGTTATGCACATCATTACCTAATCTCTTTCATGAAAAAAGGACATACAAATATCTGTCATGAAAAGAAGTTTTTTTGAAGTGATAGAAATATCACATCATGGGTAGTCCCCATTCCCTCCAATTATATATATAAAACATGAAAGGTAGCTAGCTTGGTACGTCTGATGAGCTAATTAATATTGGCTTGGTCCACATTTTAGTTTTAACTAAAAGGAAAAAAAAATTCTTGTATTACTTACATGATCAGTATGAAGATAACTAGAGGATGACTGCATCAATAGTTAAGTTGAATCATTGCCCAGGCTGGTGGAGATCAGCTAAGCAATATACTTTCGACCTATGCTTAAGGGAGTTAATTAATCATCACTAACAAAACCAACATTCCTTTTAACATTGCTAACACCTATTTATGTACATATGAGTATTCAAATACACTCAAAACAAGTAAAGACACTCTAATTGATGGGTTGCTTATATTGATTCTTTAAATAAAGTAACTTTAGGATTAATACTATTAAAGCAAACAAGTTTTTCGTACTATTCTTCTAAAAAATGTTTATATAAGCAACTATAAACAAGGTTGCTTAGTCAACTATAAAAAAAACATGAATTTTTTAAATTAAAATGAGAATTTTTATGTGAATAGAAAAATGAATACTAAGTTAAAAATTTTGAGTTTTATTTTGGAAATTTGGAATGAAAACTAATCTAACTCATGACTTTAGTTGAGAAAAGAACATTGGTCTAGAAATGCAAGTGCTTAATCATTTATATATGCAGCATTAATTTTAGTTTTGGGACACACCGCCGTACGTATTTGAAGATATGTACTTTCCCAATGCAATACGTACCTAAGTTTTTTAATTTATATTTTAAATATTGGGGAGTAATTTGAAGCCTAGCCTGAATATTATGACCTAGGGATTCTGTTGGTAAACATGGTTACCCTTAAACGCGGATTTCATAGATTAAATTAAGAAACGGTTAAGGGCCTTAACCTTATTCTCCCTTTAATTTTTTTCCATAATTTTTTTGTCTCTTTTATCGGTGAACGAGTTTCATGTTAGGTGCCGTTATTTATCTATTTCTTCATGACCTTCGTACAGTTGATCACACTACTTCCCATGGCAGCTTCTGAATCTAAATTAATCTTTGATCAACCAAGGTCTCAGTTTATGGGAAATGATATTTTGTACTCTTCTGGTTATTTAATACTACAGAGAAATAACAATAATTTAGTACATAAAAGTAAAGTTTTAATTAACTTCAAACCTTTTACAATTACTATATATCTCCTATTGCATGCACACATTTAATGGCTTCCCGAATATGTACATTTATTATTCTAATCTACTATATTTCATTTTCCTCATTTAATATTGATAAAAAATTGAAACTAAATAAAGTGTACTAGTTCTGAGTATATACAATGTTCCTCCGTACTAGATACGTGTTTTTTAAGACAAAAGAGGTTAGATGAGGTTAAGTAACACTGAATATCTCAATTATATTGGCACCTTCAATACTGAAAAGCCAAAGACAACTAAATATGTTTTGATAAATATATGTATCAATTAATTTAAAGACAATTTGAATCATCTTTTATTTTTAATATATTCAACTCATAGAAGCATTGATCTCCTTTTGGTATTATTTTTTTTATACTTATTTTTGTTAGAGTAAATCCATAGTTTTATTCATCCAAAAACAATCCAAATTAATTAACCTGATTCTTGATACTCATACCCACTACCTTATTAATATTATTAATAAAATAATTATTCTGGTAGGCTTCACTTTGATTACTATTTTGGGTATGCTGAAGAATGGTAGAAATTGAAAGTTAAGTGAAATAATCTTTCTTTAATTTTACTTACTGACATTTTGAAGATAGTGAAAACTGATGAATGAGAAATATTTCTTACTCACTTGAATGTTATAAGAAAAGATGAGAAGAGGAAAAATATTAATAGAATCCTTAAATATTTCTTATGATCAACCTTCATCAATCTTTTTCTATAGATGTATGTGCCCACATAGTCAAAACAAAAACGCATATATTAGTCATATAGGTTTAATTTTCCTTAATAAACCAAGATAAAATTGAAAGATCATGAAGCAAATAAGAAAATTAAGGATTCTATTAATATAGATCCAAAACCAATCTTGGCAAAGTTACTTATAGCAGTCACTATAGTTCTTAAAGCAACACAAGACGGCTAGCCACAACCTACACACACAAGTTAATTACATATACAAGGAAGCCAGCCCCACCATGTGAGTATATATTCAAACCCCAAAAATTTGAAAGTCACATTTTTCAAAGGACAGTTTCGTCAATTTGAATCAACCCAGTTCCATAATTATTAACTACAACATCATCATCACCCAGCATTATTATTAAATTCCTCCCTTTGCATTACAAGTACTACGGTTGTTGCTATATATACACAACTCCTCCTCCACCCTCTTCCCTTGTTCAAACAATTTCCCCAACATTCAAAGCTGCACTTAATCTTAGCCAAAAGGGCCTACACATACCTTCTTTTTTTTTTTTTTCTGATCAGAATTCAAACCCTAGATCAGTTTTAATTAGTTTCCTAGTTTTATTCATAGTGTGCAAGAATGGGAAACAGCTTAAGGTGTTGTTTGGCTTGTGTTCTTCCATGTGGGGCTCTAGACTTGATTCGAATAGTCCATTTGAATGGCTATGTGGAAGAGATTACACGTCCAATCACAGCAGGAGAGGTTCTCAAAGCAAACCCTAACCGTGTTCTAAGCAAACCTAGCTCTCAAGGCGTCGTTCGTCGGATTTTGATCCTTTCGCCGGAGACCGAGCTCAAGAGGGGCAGCATCTACTTCTTGATCCCGGAATCTTCGCTGCCGGAGAAGAAACGGCTCGCCAGAAAGGGAAGCAATATTGGTGGTGACAGTGATATTAAAAAGAAGCCATCAACATTGAAAGGGAACAAGGGTAGTAGTGATGATGATTATTCTTCACTATCACAAGGGTACCTCAATAAAGCCACTCACAAAGGTTCTAACGAGAAGAAATCGTCGTGCCAGGATCGCCGGAAAGGCCGCATCGGAATATGGAAGCCTCATTTGGAGAGTATATTGGAAGATTAGTCGGTTTTTTGTGTTGCCGGCTGGTGGCCGGAATCCAACATGGCTGGAAAAAAAAGAGGAGAAAAAGAAGAAAAATGTTCAATTATTGAAATATAGCAACAGGACTTGTTTTTTTGTTCCCTTTTGTTTTATAAATGTATGTGGGAATTTGATTTTGTGGATAAAAAAGTTTACCTTGCTTTCAAATTGTCTTGCTGAGTTGAATTTGATCAATTCTCTTAATCTGTTTGCTTTCCAACAATAAGGTAAAAAAAAAAAAAAAAGAAAAAAAAAAGTTACCAATTGAGAGTGAAGATTTCAAGTTTGTACCAAGCGATTTCCAACCTCAAGTTCATGCAAATATCATCCTTTTTCTTTATTTATGTCTGTTGATATGTATTGAAGAAAAATGAGCGTTTAACTTTAATTTGTACCCCACAATTGGAAAGCTTATCTATTTGTCTTAAATGGTTTGTCCAAATGAAACTTTATTTATTTTTATTTTTTCATATATAAATGAAACTTTAATTTAAGAGTAGTTTCATTTTCTAAGCAAAATAATCGTGGTATCCAACTTCTTTTTTTGATAGCAAACAAACTAATCGTGGTATCCAACTAATGCTTAAAAAATAGTTTTGAATGTAGCCCATTATCCAACGATTAAGCCGAGTTTAATTTCCGTTATTTACGTGGAACATGCATGTTAGAACATATATGTCTACTAAAGGAATCTGTCTATAGAAAACTAAAGTAAAGAAAAAGTCTTAAGCTGACAATATTTTTTCAATTATATATATATATATATATATATATATATATATATATATATATATATATATAACCAATTTTGTTTGTTGGCCTAGTGTGTCATTCCAACTTATAAATTAAGGTGATGAACAGCTGTAACTATATTAACTATTGCAACAATCTAAGAACCAATAATTAGAAAATGTACAAATGTTTTTAGTTCTCGTCAAGAAGTCAAAGGTAAAACTTGAGCATATAAAATTAAATAAAGTATTTCTTATGAAACAGGGAGGGAATTTCGGATAACAACCTTATTATAATTTTTTAAGCAAAGTATATATAGATTATGCTCCAACTAAGGTTAATCATTGCAAGTCTACACTAGCTTCATCTTCACCTTTTTTTGTAACATTTTATGGATTAATTCATGCAATATCAGTGGAATGAGTTGGTTTATATAACAGTAATTTAAATTTGAGAGTTTTTATATAAAATATAAGTTATATAACTTATTTTTTATTTGATTATAATTCTATAAAAAAATATTTTAGAAGCTATTAATTAAACCATTTCTTAAAATCATTAGAAATATGTTTTTTATATTCTATTTTATTCAAAAGTTTTTAAAAAAATTCTTTTACAAAAAAAGTTGAAACAAATCACCTGATCAATTAATTTTGATTCTGTTTGAATATAAGTGTAAAGTTATCTTAAGAGCTCATTTATTAAATAAAACTCTATATTTTTAATAAAAAATTTTAAAAAAATACTTTTGATTTATATTCAAACATATTCTTATTTTAGGTATATTATATTTAAAAAATTTAATAAAAAAACATTAGCAATATAAAGACTTTTTACACGATTGTTAATTTTATATTGTTATGTAGGCTAAGATATTATTAACTTTGGAAATAATTACTGATTTCAAAATCAAAGTAAACGTGGATAGCTTATCTTGTCTTTCAAACACCTAAGTTCCTAAAATACATGATTTTAAAGTTAAAGTAAACGTGGGTAGCTTATCTTGTCTTTCAAACACCTAAGTTCTCAAATAGAGACATCTCCACGCTACATTCATAAAGAAACAAAAGCTAACAAGCTGGCATATCTTCCTTAACTTATTTCCCATTAATTACTCAGTTCTTCACATGGATTCTCCTCTCCTCTCTCCTCTCTCTCTCTCTCTCTCTCTCTCATGCTAATACTATTAGACAATTCTTTGCACATCCCTTTGCCACTCCAACTCATTCATATATTATTATACTAATTCGTTTGGACCCTAGTTAATTATGCCTACTTTGGCTTCACTCCACTATGTATAGATCGATCGACATCTGTTTTGGTGAACCTGAACTGAAATTAACAGATTGTTGTTAGTTTACTTTTTTCGAAATCAATTAGTTTCAATTTTGGTTTTAAACCACTAAAAAATAGGATTGATTTGGAAGCCCTTCTTACGAGGCAAAATGTGTTACCAATTACAATAAGGAATTACGCAGGTAAATTTATCTGAGACTATACGAATATTAATTAACTGTAAAAAATACGGACACTAGTTTAAGATTATTTGTCTTTTAATTAATCTTAAGCTAGGAAAATTTAATGAATCTTGGTTAGAGTATCCATAATATATATGATTGCTTAAATAAGTTATTTATTTTAATTTTGTGGGTCTAGAATATCACATAAATTTAAATACTTTACACAAAAAGTTACTCTAATATTAAGTTTGTTAAAGTGGGTATTTTACTTATTCTTTTTGGATCTTACAATAAGTTAATTTCTCTCTTTTAAAGCATAATTTTTTTAACAAATTTTTAAGCATTGTTGTTTGTATAAATAATGTCATGTCATGTGTTTCAATGGTAAATTTTGTTAAGCAACTTGCTTAACTTGAAGCAACCGTTATAAGCGCATTGAAGTTAGAGATGGCCTTGTAAGAAACTATATTCTCATATAATTTGTAGAATGACTTTATTGAAAATATGTCTATAATGTGATGTAGTTAGGATTAAAATGTATTCAAGTCAGTGAGTGTTATTTTATATATAGGTTAAAATGTAATTTTGATTCCTTTATTTTTATAAATCTATAATTTTGGTCTTCCTTTTTTAAAATTGAGATATTTAGTCCCTCAATCTTCTAAGGTTCTTAATTTTGGTCATTCCATTCACTTGAGATGGTTGATTGTTAATTGATTAAAGTTGATCATTTATGTGGTTTTTTATTTTCATTTTTTTTTAATTACAGAGTAAAAGTATTTTTAAAAAAATTCTTTGATGACACTACTAGAAAAAGGAGCTTTAACATCGACAAGTTAACATCGGTTTTCAAAAAAACCGATGTTGACGAATACGTGGTGGCAATTTTGTAATTATGTGGACAAAGTTAACATCGGTTCCTTTAAAAACACATGAAAATCGATGTTAACTAGTCGTCGTTAACATCGGTTTTCTGAAAACACATGAAAACCGATGTTAAAATGACTAGTTAACATCGGTTTTCATGTGATTTCAGAAAACTGATGTTAACGGCGACTAGTTAACATCGATTTTCATGTGTTTTTAAGGGAACCGATGTTAAGGAGTAATACTTAACATCGATTTTCGAATGAAAACCAATGTTGCTTTTGTTATTTTAAAATAATCTCGGGCCCTAAATCATTTACCTTCACTGAGCACGCTTTTCTTTTGCTTCTTCCTCAACCTCATCAGCTCTCATTCTCGGTGTTGACCATTGTCGTCGTCTACCTCTGCTTTTAGTTGTTGTCGTCTACTTCGCGATTTCCAACTCTCGGTTTCCATTGTTGAAGCTTCAGCTCGCGTCTCCATTCGAGGTTAGTGTCAACGCATTTCTCTGTTTTGGTTGTTGGCCAATAATGCTTGTTGTTGTATTTTGTTGTCGCTATTGAATGCGGTTTGGTTTTGCATTACCAATTTTCGTGTGATGTATGGCTTGAATGTGTTGTTGATGTGAATAGAATGAAGTTGCCCACTAAGTGCTTGATGAAATGCCTAATCCAGAAGCTCTTTTGTAAACTTGTTAGCTAGTAAACTTGTTAGCTATTAAATGCCTAATCCAGCAGTGTGGTTCTATGCTAAACGAATACTTTAATGTCTGGAAAAATACCTAGTAAACTTTTGTTAGCTATTTTGTAACTTGTTTGTTTCGTATACCCTATATTTGGAGAGACATTAAATTAGAGAAGAGATTAGTTTGTTAAGTATCTTTTTTCTGGGAACATGATCAACAAAAAATTATTATGTTCGCGATTTTTCATCCACCGATGCAGAAAATTATAGATTCCCCAGAGATATCCAATCCCAACGAGAATAGAAGCAAGTCGCTTCCGTTGTAGTCGTCGTAGTCTTTTAGCTTATGTAGTGGTTGGCCTTCCTACACGCACGCGCCCGTTAGTGGACATAACTGTAATAAATTAGAGAAGCCTAGGAAGAGAAAGGTAGGTAGAAAGATTGCACACAGAATTTGCATTTGCATTTCTTGAAGAAGAAAACACATTATCCTGAGATTGCATTTTCTGAGAAATGGCAATGATGACTTCAAATTGAAGAATGAAAACATCTTGCATGGGGCCACGTTTTACTGTTGTGCCAACATCTTGGTCTCTGTTCATTCCCTTCAAAAGCTGCCCACACAGATATATAGCTACCAAATTAATCAAATAGACAAGTTTCCATTCATTTCACATTAGATGCAATTATATATTTAAATTAATACACTAATTAAGCTTGCACTTAATATCTTACATATATCACATTTAAAATCTCAACACATACATGCTCTAGATAACTTTTGTTGTGTTATTTCAAGAACATGATTGGGTATATAATGATAAGAACATGATTGGCCCCCATTGCTCGAATCAATTTCAAGAAACCACTAACTGCTTGTTGTGTTATTGGTGTGTGATAATTGACTGAAAAAAAATAGCTAATTTCATTCCAAGTCCAACAGTTCTTGTCATTCTTATTGACCACAGTTACATGCTCCGCATTGGGTACACCCAACCTTAGCTCGGTGATTTCAAGTCCAAGACCTTCTTTGACCATAAGGGTATGCGTGTCAAATTAATTAAACTCTCATGAACTTTCATTTGTTTTGTGGAATAATATTGGTTTATTTTCTCTTAGGCTAGAAGAATGTTACATATAATAACTAGATTAAGATGCCACATCCCTTTCTGTCCCTCTCCATCTACGCACTCATTACAGCCATTGAACGCATCTTATTTCTAATTAATATCAACATCCTCCAGTTTCTTCTTTGTTTTCGATCTCTAATCCTTTGGTTCTTCATGTACTTGTTTGTCCTTTTGTGGCTTCTACTGCCTTTCATTAATAATATCTTCATTGAAACAATAAAAAAATCCCTTGTCTTCATTTATGTGAAAAATGTGTTATTTATTGTGGTAATGTGGTATCTAAACCGATAATTACTATAGCATCTGCACATGCCTAGAGACATGTCTATCCAAAATAGTTTCCAGGTGATCCTATAAAACATAGGACTTGGGGTTAGTCGATTTCTGCAATATGTATACTTTTGTAATCTGACACCACATGTATCATATGTATGCAATTCTCATTTGGCTATTTGCATCGTCATCGTCCGTCCTTGTTAGAGATTGTGATTGATCAACCTCTCAGGTAATTACAAAAGTGTTTCATATTGAAATTTATAAGATAATATGTAATAAGTGCTTGTGTAACTTGTTTTGTCCACATCCCTTTGAACCCTTGCTTTATGTAAATCACTTGCATTCCATGAACATGATCGGATAATGTTATATGCTTATTGTAGGAGAGCGAACCCTTTTCGCGTTTCTGTCGTCACCACGAGCTTCATTGTTGGACATTTCACACAAATCATCGTCACAGATGTGAATTTGTTTCATATTGGAGCGTACAATTTGTCTTATGACTATTTTTAAAATATTTTGTATGTCAAGTATGCATGTTACTTTTTCTATTCAATTAATGTTCATCATGAGTGAACCTTAGTTTCCCGTTTGTGATTCATTACACTGATTCTTCCGGATAGTTTGGATTAATCATTGTATTGATTCTTGAATTGTCCGTTTGGACAATTTGGGAAGACTGAATTTTTTATAGTATATTCATATGTATTGGTTGTGTTTCTCTTTTAATTTTGATGAAATTTCGGTACAATGCATTTCACTTTGTTCTCCGGGTGCATACTTGACTGTGGTGGAACTCATGTCATCAGTTTCATGTCATGTACTCGGAGACCAAAGCGAAATGCTGCCGAAATTTCATCAAAATTAAGATAAGAAACACAATCTATACATATGAATAGACTATAAAAATATGTCTTCCTGAATGGGATAGGGTCACACCTTGAATGAAAAAAGAGAGGTTTTCATGCATCAAATCACTTTGTGACTATCACAGAGTTATTAGTTACATGGATCGAAGTTGGATGAATGCAAGTCGTATCACGGTTGAGTATGAAGAAGGCGTTGAATATTTCTTGAAATTTGCATCCGAAAGAAGTAAACCGGATAGGGATGGAAAATATTTGTGTCCCTGTATTAATTGTTTGAATGGAAGACGACAACTACTTGACGACATAAGGACCATCTTCTGTGCGATGGGATTAAGAAGACTTATACGACATGGATATGGCATGGTGAATTGACAGACACGCAAAGGGTCTCGCAAACTGAACCGCTTGATGTCGACATCGGAGATCGATTAGATGATATGATTCGTGATCTGGGACATGAGTCATTTAAGCAAGCACATGCCCCTATGTATAATACGTTGGAAAATGATTCAAAGAAGCCGCTGTATCCGGGGTGCAAAGAGTCATTGACATTGTTGTCCGCAGTGTTAAATTTGGTTAATGTGAAGGCCAGATATGGGTGGAGTGATAAAAGCTTCAGTTCACTGCTTGAGGTAGTTAAGGACATGCTTTCAGAGGAAAACACGTTGCCAAGCAGTTACTATTTGGCAAAGAAGATACTTTGTCCGATGGGCATGGAGTATAAGAAATTTCATGCCTGTCCTAATGACTGCATATTGTACAGACATGAATTTGAACAAATGGATAAATGCCCCACGTGTGGGGTATCACGGTACAAAGTGAAGGACGATGATGATTGTGGCAGTGACCAGAGTTCAAAGAAAGGCCCTCCCACGAAGGTGTTGTGGTATCTTCCGATCATTCCAAGGTTTTAGCATCTTTTTGCTAACGAATATGACGCAAAAGACCTTACATGGCATGCAGAGGGAAGACACTGTGATGGAATGCTCTGACATCCGGCAGATTCAGTTCAATGGAAGAAGATTGACCGTTTGTATCCGAAATTCAGCAAAGACCCAAGAAATCTCAGACTTGCACTTGCCAGTGATGGAATGAATCCCTACGGCAGTTTAAGTACTCAGCACAGTTCGTGGCCTGTTTTGCTAGTCATCTACAACCTGCCTCATTGGTTGTGCATGAAGTGAAAATACATGATGTTGTCTATGATGATATTAGGCCCAAGACAACCAGGAAATGACATTGATGTTTATCTTAGTCCCTTGATTGAGGATGTAACATCCCGAGCGCTGACGAGGGCGAGGAGTGATCGCCGGTGCAGTGAGGCACGGACAAGGAGCGGCTCCTGGCAGGCTTCCAGCGGGAGGGGTACATGAATGAATCGAATACACACCCGAACGAGAGGGATCCAGAGGCTGTGCAGGTATGGGACTGTATAGTTGAAGATAACTTAAAAGGATTTAATAGGTACTACCTATACCAACAAGGTGCATCTACTTTTCGGTAGCCCATAACATAAGAACTCCATAGTTAAGCGTGCTTGACTTGGAGCAATCTTGGGATGGGTGACCTCCTGGGAAGTTTCTCAGGAAGTGTGTGAGTGAGGACAAAGCACACTGAAAAGTCTTGTGTTGGTATGTAGG
>PYAF01000783.1:221520-235645 GCA_007407185.1 Glycine tomentella
CATGCTTGTTTGTCTTTAACAGTGCTTTGAAGGGAGTCGATGACACTCCAGCAAATAAATCAAAGGCTACAACAAAATGGATTGCGCTTAAAGTAAGTCTCTTAATAAATCATGGTTTATGTATTGAAATTAATTTTTATTACTATTTACGCTAATTGTCATTTAACTTTGACTATGTTTTTCAATTTAGTGTAATAAGAAAACAGGAAGCACTGAGTGTGGCTATTATGTCATGCATTGGATGCAGACAATAGTCCAAGGAGGCTTCATAGATAAATGGGAGATGGTAATTACTTGTCTAATTCAAAACTACTTGTTTTGTTTACTTGTTTTTGTTTTGTACTTATTAAATGTTTTCTTATGTCATGCAGTATTTCACCGATCAAAGACCATTGGAGGCCGACACCTTCAAGGTGATTAGGGTTAAATGGGCGCAGTTTTGTCTTAAGATTAGAGATGATGTATTAGTAGATTAGGTGGTTTATTGGATTTTCAAAACAATTGTATATACATTAGCTTAGCAAATTCTTTTATGTACAGTGACACTATTAGAATATTGGAATATTAATTTACTTTAATGTATTGTGGCTGGATCTGGATTTTTCAATTTACAGGTTGAAGAACTGCTAATATTTAAAAAAATGGATAAAATATTTTTAAAAAAATTAAATAAACAACATCGATTCTAATAAAAACTGATGTTAACTTGTACTACAACATCGGTTTTTACAGAGAACCGATGTTGATTTCACCATACAACATCGGTTTTCTTTGTAAAACCGATGTTGTTACATCAAATCAACATCAGTTTTATATAAAACCGATGTTGTTGTGTTGATTAACATCGGTTTTGAAAAGAAACCGATGTTGTTAGAGCATCTTTTACACTTTTTATGTTGTCATTTATCAGATATCCACATCGGTTATCGATGGGAAACCGATGTTGTCTAGTTTGGTTAACATCGGTTTTGAAAACCGATGTTAACTTGCAGACTTTCAACGTCACCTGATTCAACATCGGTTCAAAACCGATGTGAAATGTCGAAAATAACCGATGTAGAAGGCTGTATTTCTAGTAGTGTGATATTGATCGAGTGTCTACCTCTACCTCATCCTCATCGTGATTTGAATAGGAGACATGTTGTGCCACTTTACCAAGTTTTCTAGCATTTTTTTATCGGTAAGTATTATTTTTTAATTGTTAGTTTTTTTAAGCGGGGAATCGAATCCATGATTTTTCTCTTCTTTAATTTCCTTCTCGCCATCCCTAAAACTCTACTTGGACTCTTTGCTGGAGATGTAGCAATGCCAACAAGGAGATTTGGGTTTTCATTGTAGAGACGAAAATTCAAAGACTTGATTTCGAGATCAACTATGAGTACAAAAGGGGAAAAGGGACACCATTTTTCATCATCGCTTTCTGCTTTGTTCTTGTACCTAGTAGATTTCGCAAAACAAAAGGAGGTCATCGGCATTGCCATTTTGTTCCCATTTCAATTTTTTTGTTTGTTTTCATTTCTTTTTGGAAGAATTACTTTCTGAGGTTGAAGAAGAGGGGCATAATTTGGTGGCATTGGGCATGAATTTGTACTCATATTGTGTTTAATTAGTGGGCATAATTTTGAATGAGTAGACTTGAGTATTTGGTAATTTTATTCAATGTTTGTTGGTTTTTAATTTCTTGTCTCAAATTTTATAAGTTGAATTTTGATTATTGCAAGTTCTGAGGTTGAGGAAGATAGAGAAGAACCTGGAGAGAAGGAACAAGTTGTTGAGGAAGAAGAGGGTAATTTTTGTTAGACTATTGATATGATATAGTAATTAGTTGTAAGTTATTATAATTTAAATTCAAGTTATAGATAATTTAGTAGATAATTTAGAATTTGTTATTCCAATGTACTTTATATATATAACTTGCAACTAATTACTATATCATATCAATAGTCTAACAAAAATTACCCTCTTCTTCCTCAACAACTTGTTCCTTCTCTCCTGGTTCTTCTCTATCTTCCTTAACCTCATAACTTGCAATAATCAAAATTCAACTTATAAAATTTGAGACAAGAAATTAAAAACCAACAAACAATGAATAAAATCTAGTTATTGTATAATATATATATATATATATATATATATATATATATATATATTGTACATCACTATTAATTGTAAATAAAATCTAGTTATTTCATCTTTCAATATGGTATCGCCAAGAGCTTAACAGCCAAATTGATCATTTTTCTTCTTCTTTATTTTTTCCCCTCATGACCATTCACCATTGCTTCCAATCTACCATTAAATTTAGCTAATGTTAATTACCAAGTGACTCTCCTTGAAGCCATAACTTTTTGGCTATGTAACGAGGATCACATGATGTTCTCTATCCAAAATCAATCATGATGATTAAGTTCTCTTGCTTTATCTTTTTAGGTGGTTAAACAATTATATGTCTACCTTTTAGGTGGTTAAACCATTTTTTCTTCTTTTGTCTTTTAGGTTGTCAACCCACATTTTACATATGTGTCTTTTAATGTATAAAAGCTTATTACTTCAATAAGAGAAGCTAAATTTTATTTGATTGTGCAATTGTTCAAGTTTTAACAACACAAATGAAACTTCATGTTTTATTGGTTAGAAATATTTCCGTGAAATGTTGAAGTGAAAAATTCTGTTTAGTAAAAGAGTAGCTTAGTGTGCAGTTTAAAGACTTATATTTGGAAATCAGCAAGCTTTAGAGATTGATGCAATAACAGGTCGTGCTCAGTGGTGGATCCAGGACTCTAAAGAAGGGTGGACACTCAATAAGTTCAAAATGGTCATACTCCAAAATATTAACAATTTGCTTATCCTAAATTTCTCATCTAATTTGGAATTTTGGACAATACACACACTGTCCAAATTATTTTTCTGCTGAAGTAAGTTGTCATTTGTTAATTCATTTACAATCTATGGCAAAACTAAAGCAAAGTAAGTTGTCATTTGTCAATATCTTGAATGCAACTTAATCCAACATTAGAAAAAAAACTAATAAATAAGAGAAGAAAAAATTAGCTTAAAATACTAATGCCACAATGGAAACTCACAAATGAACCATTTATCCAAAACAACAAAACGATCATGGATCACATTCCAAATTTCCAATTCACGAGAACCGCAAGCAAAACAAGAACAGTTCAACAGTACAAACTCTCATGTTTAGAAACCTTACCAATGCATCAAAACATCATAGGCGACATTCACTATACAAGCAAGTAGGAACAAGAAAAAAAAACATACAAAAAACTCAGTTCAAAAATCCAAAATTGATGAAATGGGATTTATCCGAATAAACCCAAATCAGTAAAGCAACGTGGAAATTTCCAGACCAAAACCTTTCATAAATGGCACTCACAAGAACGGTAGAGAACAATAGAGAAACGCAGTTCAAATTTCCAAAATTGATGAAATGGGGTTTACACAATATTAATAAATAACCCTGTGTCATAGAAATCAAATAATAAAAAACAAATATAATCCTAACACATCAAATAACCATAAAAATCATCATAATAAAAAACACCAGCAATAATAATAGCAACAAGCTGAACATTTGTCAGGAAAATCAAAATCAAAATCAAAATTTCAACCCCTACACAGCCACACCCTCGCTGCTCACTGCTCACAGAGACCTCATCCTCCATAGAATTGGGGAAAAGAAAAGAAGGCAAACCTGATCGAGATTGAAGAGCGGATTCGTAGAGCCTGGAAGGCCCTGAGGAGGCGAGGACGCCACTGGCCATGAGCTCGGAGCAGATGCGGAGCCACGGTCCCACGAAGGACAGAGATGGAGTCTCAGACTGCATCGCAGCATCTGAGTTGCATCGTGAGCAGAGGCGGCCGTGGCCTGTGAACAGGGCTGCAGGGGGGAACGATGAACGAGAGAACTGAGAAGAGAAGGGGGAACAAGAGAACTCAGAGAAGAGAAGGACTGAGGTATCAGGTATGCAATGCACTGGATAGGGTATTTTGTGAAAAAATGTAAAGAGAAGGGTATAATGGTAATTTTACCTAAAAGTTTAAGGGTGAACACTTGCCCCCCTTCTCTTACACTTTGGTCCGCCTCTGGTTGTATTAAAACCTTCGGAATATGATAGCTATACCACTTTTTGGAGTCTATACATGTTATTTACTCTTTTTAGTTGGGAAGCTAATTGTTTTTTTTTTGTTTTGTTGTCATTTAATCACATTTTTTGGCAACAACAAAAACCTATTATCTTAAACAAATAAATGTATTTAATCTCAAGAAAATACATTTAGTTCAAGTTTACAATAATAGGTCTATTTTTCAATTGTTAAATACCATTTATGAATTAAAAATGTGACAAAAAATCACTTAATATGATATAAAAAAGGTTAATAATCTAATAAATTGTATAAATAAATATTATATTATTTACTTAATAATTTTTTAAAATTATAATTCTTTTTCATATTTAAATTATTTAGTTTTAAATAATAAAAAATCAATTTACCCACATATAATTTGTCCCATGCATTGCATTGATCACCTATCTAGTATATATATAAAGCTATGAACTTTTCCAAGGAAGTCTCCTAGCATTTAATCATCTATAATCTCTAGGAATTATTTGGGCATTTATTTATTTAAAATGTTAACAATTTATTGTAACTAATTGCAATCACCATTGATTAATAATAAATTGAATTTATTTTAGATCTAATTAATCCACTTGATCTCGAAGGATGATTTCCTTTCCTCATTTTTTAATACAAATAGTTACCTACAAAACTCATTAAAACTAACTGCAATCAACATCAATTGATAAAAATTTGAATATTCTTAAAACGGATTGAATCCAATTTATGATTTAACAAAAAACATATGGATTTAAAAACTCATTAAAACTAATTGATTTTTTTAAAAATGGTTTGCAATCAAAATATTTTATTTCACGCCGCATTAAGCCCTTATCATTTTAACCCTGTCAAAGATTGTTTTAGTTTATACGTTTCAAGATATACCCTTAGAGTTCATATGCTTCAAGGTAAGTTCATACGTTTCAAGCCATACCATTAAATTTAAGTTCATACGTTTTAATGGGGATTTGAATATCCAAGTACGTTTCACAAAGGAGGCTATGACAATGGTGGCTACGATCATCATGATTCCAATGGAAGTTATAGATACAAGTTACCATATCAGCAAATTATTAGTATAAGAAAAGGTTTACCAGTCTCCTCCATAGATAAAATGGTAGTGAATTTCAAAGGATTTGCTATTGTATTTAAAAGGCAATAACTTGATTGGAACATCGTTTCTTCCATTGGCAAGTTGTTCTTAATATAGCATTGAAGTGACAAAAATTACCAATAATGAGGGTTGAATTGTGGTTTTGAAAACTTTTAATCTTCCTTTAAAACAAAATTATTTCTGAAGGTAGTCCATAATGAATAAGTTAAGGATACAAAAACTATTATGAGCTTAGAATGAAAATGCAAAGAGTTCTTCTACAGTTTAAGGGTTTTATTTCAAAGATATTCCTTTACAACAACCTTTTGATAAACAAAGTTTAATATAGTTGTTTAGATAGAGTGTTAACGGCTTAAGTGTTTTATACAAAAACAGTTTTAGATCTGTGCAAAAACAAAGTAAAGAGGAAGAGAAAGAGAGAGAACACACAAAGGGTTTTATACTGGTTCACCCCAACCTTGGACTACTTCCAGTTCTCATCCTTAAAAAAGAGATTTTACTAACACAACCTTACTAGTTCCCCATTGGACTTCAATCCTAGCTTATGCTAGAGCAACTACACAACTAGGTTTCACCTTTACCAATCACAACTAGACTTTCCAGAAAAAAGGATGTGTGATTTTATTGCATAGTCTATAGATTTTCTTCTCACAAGAGGGATTCCACTTAGGAAATTAATCTCAATTTAGGTCTGGATTCATTTTAGGTCTAGACGACCATGCATCTCATCCACCCTAGATTTTGATATATAATATAAGTATAAATTATTGATATTCAAATTAGGTTTTTGACAAATGGACATGATTATTATGTTAAAGGAATATCATCCACAACTATAGAGAGTATTCTCTATTTTAACCTACCGTGCAATATGCTATATTCAATGAGCGTCTACTTATGAACAAAACAACATAAGATGCTGTCATAAGGTGAATTCGTGCGTCTAGTCTCAAGGACTGAGTATTATGTAAAAGGAAAGTGCACATGTATTATTTTATTCAAATTTCATTTGTCTCTATTATGTTTGAATAACTAACATTTGAATTCAAGAAAAAGACCACATATAAGATACTAGAAGACCTCTGTGGAATATCCCTTGGAAGGTTGCTTTCACAAAGGTCAAAAAGCATGCGACACTGTCTGTACTTCTTATAAAATCCTCGTCATTTAGAGCTTGATACGTCGACCAATTCCTCTATGTGAGACAATGATCCTTTCAAGATAAAAACACAAATCCCACAATGGATACCTCACTGAAGTCTATAAAAGGATGTCTCCCTCGATGAAGCAACTTGACGAAAAACGAGAAAAAGATAAAATAAGGGCATAAGAAAAATACTTGAAGCGAAACTCTGATATAAATACTACAAGTTCATGCAAAGTAATGTAATTTTTATATGAGCTTAACTGTATATCCACTTTTTGAGTGTTAAGAATACTTGTATTCAATCAAACATTTGTTTGTGAAAGTCAGGAGTGACTTAAAAACTACTTGGGTTCTTAGATTCAGTGAGAGTATAAGAAAATACTATAAGTGGTTTTAAGAATACTTGTAAAGCCAGAAGTGGCGGGTTAAAATACTTATTTGTAACCAGTGATTGATTAGTGGAACCATTTACTAGTGAGTAAAGGATAACTGGATGTGGTTCAAGTTAAGCGAACCAGTATAAACATAGTGTTTCTACTTCTCTCCATATTGTTTTATCGAGTATTCTTATTACATTTTATAACATCACTTTACACCAAGTGCTTATAAGAAAAATTGTTTTAAGAACCTTTTATTTGTAAATGGACGATCACTCTGTTCTTCATTACATAACTTTTTATTCTCAGTGGATGACCAATTTTTGTTTCTGTATTATCCATACTATCCCTGTTATTGTGATTTTTTTTTTATCTTTGATACACACACTATTCAACCCACCTTTTAGTGTGTTTCTTGCAGTTTCAGTTGGTATCAGAGTTTGGTCATAAGGGTTGTGTATCTAACATTACTAAGGAAAAGATCCTATATATATCAAGGATATGGAAGAAGGATTTGTCACCAACAAACCACCTCTATCCAGAGGGATAAAGTACGACTACCGGAAGGAGCGTACGATAACTCATTTTGAATATATTCATATATACTTATGGAAGTAGTGGAAAACAAAGATTACATACCATACGATGACTAACTGAACGAGATTCTCAAAAGCCAGTGGATGGAGAAGCAAAAGCTCAAATTTTTTCTAAACTCCAAGGCTAGGAACGTGATGTTGTGCACTCTTTTAGAAGAGAAGCACACAAAGGTACAAAGCTTTAGGAGTGCCAAACAAATTTGGGGCACCGTAACATACGAGGGCACCTCACAGGTAAAGAGGAACAAACTTAGTCTCTTCACTCGTAAGTATGAACTTTTCTCCATGGAAGAAAACAAAGACATACAATGTATGTTCGGACATTTTCAAACCATTCTTAACAAGCTAAGATCCTTAGGTAGAACATATGATAATTATGAAAACATTGACAAAAATTATAAGAAGTCTATCTAGGAAATGGAGACCATAGGTAACAACGCTGAGAACATTAAAAAATCTTGAGTCTATGTCTCTTGAGGAACTTGTTGGTACTCTCAAGGTTCATTAACAAGAGCTCCAACAAGACAAAGGTCTTAGAAGAGAAAGTCTCTGGCTCTTAGCAGTCAGAAGAAAATGAAAGAACCATCATTTAGAGAACAAGTATGGATATGCTCCTCTAAAGAGCTTAAAGTCAATGATTAATCTGATGATGAATATGAAGAAGATTTAGATGAGGATGAGTTCGCCTTCATCTCTCACAAAATCCACAAGATGTGGAGAGACAAAAATTGGTCTAAGTGGAGAAGCTCTTGAAGAAGAATGCCCCGAGACAAGAAAGACAAAGGCAAAAGCTCCATAGTCTACTATGAGTGCAAAAATCTTGGACACTTTAAGTCGAAACGTACAGATCTCGAGAAAAGTCATGATAAGAAGAAATTATGTAAGACTAAAGAAAAGAAAGGGCTCATGAGCACATAGGAAGATCTAGAAGACACCTCGTCTGATAAAGACAATGAAGAAGCAAACATATTCCTTATGCCAGACACAACTTCTGAAGGATCTGAATCAGACTAAGACGATGAGGGAAATTTCGATGACCCTAAGTCTCTTAGAAAATCTTATTATGAGTTTTTATCTAACTCATCAATTCTCTCAAAAGCTTATAAAAACCTACGAAGAGGTTTCAAAAATCTATCCAAAGATCATTTAAAGCTTGAGCCAACCCTTTAGGATCAAGTAGAGGGTTTACTGGACGAGTCTGCTCAAGCATGTAAAGCTTGCAACAATCTTAAAGAAAAGGTGTCCAAGTTATGCATTGAGATAAAAACAAATGCTAGTGAAAAAGATACCCTTCTTAAGAACCTTTAGGAGTTAGAAAAGAAACTGAAAGATCTTTAAAAGGATTTGAAGGAGTTTAATGAACTTCACAATCATCAAAAGGAAAAAATATATGATCTTTGGACAGAATGTGCCTAAGCACACAAAGATTATGATGGACTCAGAATGAGTAAACACAATTGTTGGGTGGAATGTGAAGAACACAAGAAATTTGCATGTTTTCTGAAAAATAAGCTTCTGAAGCATCAAGAACTTAAAAGGTCAACCTCAAGATGTTGTAAAACTTCATGAAGAAATAAGAACCTTAAAGACTACATTATCCAACTTTGTCAATGGAATAAACAATCTTAACAAGTTGTTAGGATACTGTAGAAGTTCTACTGACAAGTCTGGAAATAGATATGAGGGAAAGTTATATGTTCATGATGAAGATACAATTGTATGTTATTTTTGTGGAAAAACTGGACACATGACATCCAAATGCAGGGATCGTCCTAAGAAGGGTTCACCCAACCCCTTCATGACTAACACAGAAGGACCCAAGAATATTTGGGTACCTAAGAAAAGAAATTTTCTTATTGCATATATTCTTGATAGTAGGAAATAGAAGCATATCATGGTACCTAAATAATGGTTGCTCACGAAACATGACGGGAGAAAAGGCTTTGTTCCATTGTCGGACTTTATCGTAGTGGAACCATCACTTTAGGAAGGAATCAAAAAGGCAAAATAACCAGTGTGGGTAAGATTGGTATTTACCCATATCCCTCTATTGATAACGTTTTGTTTGTTGAAGGTCTTAAGCATAATCTTGTGAGCATAAGTCAATTATGTGACAATGGATATGTTGTATCCTTCAAGAAGGATGAGTGTGTAGTCCAGTGTGAGGATGAGTCTCCCTTATTCTCTACAAAGAGAAAATGAAATCTCTACAAGATAAGACTGGGGGAACTCTCAAATCAAAAGGTGTTACTATCTATCAAGGAAAATCACTGGCTATGGCATAGAAAACTTGGTTATGCAAGTTGGAGGTTGATCTCCAAAATATAGAAAAATAACCTTGTAAGAGGTTTACCAAGTATGTCATATAAAAGTGTTTTACTTTGTGATGCGTGTCAAAAGGGAAACAAATTAAAGACTCTTTTACCAGTAAAACCATAGTTTCCACCTCTAGACCTCTCCAAGTATTACATCTTGAAAATTACACCACCAAGTGCTATAGAAAATATGTGGCCTATTAGACCAATTGCTATTGCTTGCTTTTCTATCTTTAAGATTAGCATGTAATTGATCTGCACCCTTATCTTAAAGAAATGGATTATCATGCCAAATTCTGCAAATGTTGTGAGTGTCATTTTGCTTGTTGTTGGAAATATCATCTCATAACATTCATTTTGTTGACCTAGAAATAAAGGACCCAATATGATTCTAGCATGATGAGACCATTGAAGAAGGAACACAAGATAATAAAACATTAGATCAAATCTCGTAGAGTATTCATGTCAAAGAAAAATTTTCATTTTAGAATAAATAATACATGCATTCACGGTCTTCCAATGACAAACCATCATGTATGATAAGTTTGTTAACTTTTATAGTAAATATCGTAAAAGTCATAATAAAGATAGTTTATATTAATTAACAATGTAAAAACTCTTAATATTGTGTGCCAATTAAACTCTTTATTTTATCAACTTTGTGGGAGAACTTAAAAACAAATTCATTCCAAAACATGACTTTAGAATAATTATTTCAGATGCTTAAGCTAAAATGCATTTTCATGCCCACGAATGATTTTAAACTTTTAGCAACTATGGTCTCTCCAGATGGTACAATGTACTAACCATGCATAGTTATTAAACTCTTTATTTTATTAGCTTTCAAAGAGTACTTAAAAAAAGGAAGATTATGAAAAATGCATTCTCAAACACAACTTAGTATAGTTATTTAAAATGATTAAGTTAAATTCATGTCAATGAACGTTCTAAAACTTTTATTAACTATGGTATCCCTATATAATACAACACAGAATAGAAAATGAATGATATCTTTGTAAGGTTGATCTTGTTCTTAAATCCCTTTGGTCACTAATTGATAACTATAATTCAAATTAATTGACCAACAAAATAGTAGTTGTTAATTGTGATGAAAGGAAAAAATAACTTACCATAATCTGTGAAACGAGAAAGGTTTGATGACAAGGCCTTAACAAAAGATAAGTGATTCTACCGGCAATATACATAATGATAATATGGATAAATAAGATATATGTGTTGTGATGGAGGGGATTGTCTCGAACCAAACACCTCTGTTTATGTGTTTCAAAACATATTTACATTCTAATTTCTCATTTCCAATCATTCCATAAGAACTCGATTGATCTGTCCTTTCAATATTCATTTCAGTAAATTTAAGAAAAGTTAATACTCTCAAAGAAGCACCCAAAACAATGGCCAAAACTTAGATCGACGATAGGAACAATGCAAATAAACTTCAATGAATGTGAGAGAGAGGTGATGAAAAGAGAGACAAAAATGATAGTTTAGATAATGGATGAACAAGTTAGAAGCTTAATGATTGAAAAGTGTCTATTTAGTTGACTGTTATTCGATATAATTGGTTTAGTAAGAATATTAATTAAAAAATAAAAATTTCTTTTTGTTTGGTATGAGATGAGGTACCGTGCTAGATATGTAACTATAATTTAAGACTTTTGGTCTCCTTAGTCAAAATGTAGAAGATAATGACCATGAATGTAGCCTGATGTTCAACGCATATGCATGTGTGCGTACATAAGTTTTGTAACAATTAGGCTTTTTTACCCGTGTGCATAAGCACGGGTCGTTACGCTCCACTTCACTATATATTTATAAATTTAATTTAATTTTTATATTTATCATAATTAATTTTTATATTTATAATATTTTTGATAAAGTAATTTAAATTAATTAACTTCAATAGCAAAATAAACAAAGTTTGACCACCTAATATTGAGTGAATAACTCCACAAATAGCAGCGGATGAAATGTAAAATCGAAGTCACTACCCATCAGCCAATCGAAACATCACTATTATTACAAACAAAAGGCTGATATAATTAAACTTCAACACTCTCTAGTCCAATAGAATTAAACATAAACATTAATGAGATCCGTCAGCAAACACTTAAAAAGCATTAGAGGACTGTTTCTTGAGGCAGCTATAAATTATATTGACAAAGGGTTAAGCATAAACAACTGAGTTGGAATTTTGCAAGGTCTTCATAGACCAACATAGTTTATACACTGCTGGGCAGATACATATGAATCAGTTACGATTCACTCGGAAGAACATTGTACGCTCCACTACATTATTATAAATTAATTTTATTTTTTATATTTATCATAACAAAAAATATTAATATTTATGATATTGTTGATTAAATAATAAAGTATTTAATTTTGATTACCTTACAATAAAGAATCAAACTATTACATTTCTAATAAATATATTAACTAAATATTATTATGTTGGTTATAGTAACAATTGAATTTTCGCTCCGCTATATTTTTATAAATTAATTTTAAATTGTATATGTATATGATATTTAAGCCTCACTTTCAGATGCATGTTTAGAATATAAGCAGTATTTTGTGCAAGCAAACTAAATATAATTAAACATTGTAATGTCTAAAATGTAATAGCCAGATAAATGTAGAGATTAGTTATTGTAGAGTGAACTCATAAGATAAACAGATAAATATATAAACAAAACATGATTATAAAGATAGAAATTAGTTATTGTAGAGTGAATATATAAGATGTGTTTACCCGATGTACCAAAGCACGTGTAAGCCTAATATGAAGATGCATGTTTTCAATTAAAGCAGAACTTTATTTAAGCAAAACAAATATTATAAAGAAGAATAACAAATTTGTTTGGCCTCTAGAGTAAAACTCTTATAACAACAAAAATAAGTTTTTTATTCTATCATTAAGTGCTTGTTACTGTGACAGACAAAAACACAAACAATGGTTTGTGAAAAATAAGGGAACACTTCACACTTAACTAAGAGGGGGGGGTGAATTGGTTAGCCTTGGTAAATTTTAAAAAATTTATTGATCAAACAAAAATCAGAGTTGTATTGCCCTTTGGATCTTTATCACAAACCAATCAAGAATCTTTATTCAAAATCAATCCAAGACTTGTAATGCCTCAAGAAACAAATTATATTATAGAATTCACAACAGGAATTAACAAATATGCAGTAGATAAAAGAACACAAGATTTATACTGGTTCACCTCAAACCCTATGAGGCTACATCCAGTTTCTTCTACTCAACACTAGAGTAGAGTTCCACTATTTAAAAAAGATATTCTTACAAGCAAATTTACAAGCCTCTCTTTATCAACCCTAGATAAAGTTCAGAAGTCTAAAACCCTATTAGACCCTTAGAGACCAAAACCCACACTGAGAACACTACTCAGCTGTCCTTAGAGAAACATATCTCTACACTTGCAAGAAAATCCAATTGCAATGGAACTTACACACAAAGATTCAAACAGAAGATTTACAACATCAAAGTGTAAGGAAAGAATTCACCTGATGATCCAAGGATGATATGCATGATGATGAATGTATCAGGTTGAATGAAAATCAATATGTATAACAAGCCTTTCCTTAGACTTTGAAATGATTTATCTTGCTTCACTAAATCCTAGTGACCATATTGGTTTGAATGGAAGCAAGACCTTTAGAACCAAGAAGAATGCCTCTGTGACTGATTACAAAGCTCTTAGAATGCTCAATGATTGAAAAATCAATTTCTATTTCGTTCTCTCTATCAGACAAGGCAAGGTTCTATTTATACAAAAAACTGTAACAGAAATAATCGATTAAACCAGCTCCTGTAATCGATTATTTATGAATTGTAATATATTACATACGCTCCCGTAATCGATTAAAGTGTTCAAGATAAGTTCTGGGTTACAGGAACGGGTCATTTAATCGATTATTCCGATGTGTAATCGATTAAATCAGACTTTGTGAAAACCATGTTTGTGAAGATTAATCGATTACAAAATATGGTAATCGATTAAAGCAGAAAATGTATAAACCATGAAATGAACTAAGTAATCGATTACAAGAAGTGGTAATCAATTAGGGCAGAGTGATCTTAATTTCAAAATAGGTAAGTAATCGATTACAGTTCAATGGTAATCGATTAAACCAGTCACTCATTCAAAATTGTATATATGCAAGAGTGAAATAATCGATTAAAACGATGATGTAATCAATTAATTTGTTCTTAATCATTTCCAGAAAGTGTAAAGAACAATATAATCGATTATGTAAGTCTAGTAATCGATTTAAACCAGCTTAGAACTATTTTTCCAAAATACTTGACTTATTTTAAAGTTCCAAACCAATTGCTTAAAGCTTTTATGATATAATGCATGAATGATTATTAATGAAATGCATGCAAGAACTTGGAT
>PYAF01000783.1:249515-284252 GCA_007407185.1 Glycine tomentella
AATAAACTATATAATTTAGTATTTATATAGATGATGTCATAAAAGAATGAAAAAAGGGAAGATGAAATTGATTATATATACACATTTATTTTATAAAATTATTTTAATATGTATATTATTTATTAATTTTAATATAATATAGATGATGTCATAAAAGAATGGAAAAAGGGAAGATTATATATTATAAAATATTAAAAATTAAATGATACATTTTATTAATTAAATATTTTTTATTGTAAATACTTTAAACATTATTGCATGAGTTAATTGTACTTTTGGTCTTCCACCATTGTGAAAATTTTAATTTATATTTAATATTCAATCTTAATTACTATTTTAATTAAATAAATAAATAATAAAGATAAGAATTGAGATTTTATTTCAATAATCTATTTTTCTCTCATGCAAATCCTTGTTAAGCCAATTGTTAAAACTTCAATTTCGGTTGAAGAATAATACTAAACATACCTTAGTGTTAAGCCAATCGTTAAAACTTTAATTTCGATTGAAGAATAATACTAAATATACCTTAGAAATGTCACTTGAGTTTTGTAATTTGTGAACTATACATAATTATGCACATAAACAAAGGTTAGTTTGTCATCATTATCAACAAATTTAGAGTATCAACACTTTTTTTGTTTTTGTCGAAGACCAAACCTCCTAAAAGCTTAATCCATCAGGTAGAGGCTCATGCTAAAACTAAAGTGCTTGCTTGAAGAAGAATGCCAGCAGATTGGCATCAATAGACTGCAAGGTAAGTGTTCTGTTCCTTACAAACAGATATCCAACAACAATGCCGAAAGTTGATGTATGATCAAACCCTCTCTCTCTGAAGGTGTTTATGAAGATCAAAACAACTCCAGGAAGAAGATCATAGCACAAACGAACCACAATTGGACGTGGGGTCTGTGCACTGTGAGAATGGAAAAGAGAGAGTCAGAATGTGTGTGTGTACCTTGCACCTTTGGTGAGAATTGCCATTTATGCTTACTGACCTGGGTAGAAATAAGGAAACTCTACCAATTCTTGATCGTGATCTTCCAAAAGATGAACAAATATTCTGGATATTTTAGTATAGAAATAATCCTCAATATCTTTCTTGATTCTGGTAATTATTTAGGACCTAATCTCCCCCAATCTTGCTATTAATAACGTAATACTAACCGTATTGGGCTCTTTGGCCTTTGGCCCAGTATCAAATATCCGTAACATTTGCCCCTCATCTCGGTTATTGAGTAACCTGAATGACCGAGGTGACTATATTGAAATGTAGATTTATGACCGAGACGATTATCTCGGATAAGTCGGCCTCGCTATTAAGCTTCCGAGATGTTTTTCTAGACCTTACGTTTACTGCTTCCGTGGAGCTCGGATACTGTGGCTGCTTGTTTCCCCGAGAGCCGACCTCCTGTTCCGGCCGAGATAGTGAAGCATTTTTTCTGCAAAGCCAACTTCTTTTCTTGATCCCTAATTCCAATGTAATGAAGTATTCTTGCTGTTGTTTGGACATGTGAAACGACGCGCCTCCCTGGCATTTAATGCTCTGCCATTTCTTTGCACGTTCTAATCATGACTATCCCTTGCCATTTTCCGTTTTGCCCCTGTCTCTTAATTAACTGGTCACAATTGCCCCAGTGATTAACCACGTTTGTCAGTTACCAATTTTTATTGATTCAAACTTCGATAGTTACCCTTTTTAATGTTATGGGTCTCGACGGTTACTTTTCACTTTTATAAACCAACCATTGTCATTTTCTCCTACTGCTTCAAAAACTTCTAGTCCATTTCTCTCTTCCTGCCTGCCTTTGCTCTAGTATTCTGCTCTTCGTTCTTGCTTTTGGTGCTTCAACCTCCCTTCTTCAAAGTTCTTCAATCCAGGTACCTCACTTTTTCCTTTCTTACGTGATTCTGCATTTCTTTTTCTCCTCATTGCTCTTTTCGCTTTATTTTGGTGGTACTTTTTCCCTTTTGACCTCTCTTCCTAGGTTTTTGCCCTCTTTCTCTATTCCTGTTCATCTTCATCCCTTGTTCTTCCTTTCTTGAGTGTTCGAAACCTCTCATAATCCTGTGGCAATGAAACTCACCCCTGAGGAAGAGGCCCGTATTGTTGAGAGAATTCCCGCTTATTCTGTTTTTTGGTTTTTTTAATAAACCCTCACAGAGGAAGATAAAACCAAACGCTTCCTTCGAGCCCCCCACCGGTGGTTCAAAATCCTCAAAAAATCCCTTAGCTAGAAAACCCCCTTCCTCTAAAGTTGTAGCATGTTTTAGTATAGGATCCAATAGTGAATCTAGGGGTCGCCCTGCGACCCCTCCCGTTCTTCCTTCAAAGCCACGTCCCTTAGAGCCTCATTTTGAAACCCGGTTTGAACCGTGTCCGAGATGCATGGATAGGTTCATGTATCTGGCTAGCTCGGGTTTTGACAAGCAAGCCGACGACGTGCTAGATGCGTGCCGGCATAACCCTGTAGTCGTCATTCCACCAATGCCTCGGCCCAGAATCGAGGTGCCACCTGAACGCATCTCGACGTCGGCTAACACTTCTCGTCTTGCCGTCGGTTTTCCAGGTACCTTTGCTGATCATTATTTTCCTTCTTTATTTTGTCGTAGGTCATCATGGAAGTCACTTCTGTGGAAATAGTCGAGGAATCTCAGTCGAATGGTTCCCACACCGACAACCCCTCTCCAGATCTCATAGCCAGGTTTCCTTGGGTTACCTATGAGGTTCTTAACACCTCGTCATCCATGAGTTTGGAGAGCATAGCAGCCCTCCCTGTAGGGAATCAAGAAGGATTCTCAATTCGCCATTCCGGCGCTCACGTGCCGATCTGTTCTTGTGCCGAACAGGGCGAATCTAGATTTTTCTTTTTCTGTGCCGATGTGGTCACCCGCTTGGGTATCCGTTGTCCTCTTTCTGAGTTTGAGATGAAGCTCCTAAAACACCTGTCCTTAGCCCCTTCACAACTTCACCCAAATGGTTCGGCCTTTGTAAAATCCTTTGAGGATTTATGTGTAAACCTAGGAATCCCGTGCGTGGTTCCCGTCTTTATGTATTATTTCACCGCTCACACTGGCCGTACTGGCCGAGAGCCCTCTAACCGGAAAGGATGGACTTCCTTATGGAGTCGTCCTAAACATAAACTTTTTCCCCTTTTTACTGAATCTTTTAAGAGGTTCAAAAATAATTACTTTAAAGTCAGTGCCAAACCCGACCAACAACCTTCTTTTCTTCAAGGGCCGGAGTCTGCCGAGGTAAAGTGGAATTTCCCACTTTATTGGTCTCGTGCCCATCATGAATTCTAACCCACTTTCTACCACCGGGAAGAGACGGGGTTGTCGGATGCGGATGCCTACTTGGTCATCCAGATCGACGCTTTCCGAGAGAGCCAGGGTTTCTGTGAAATCCCGCCTGCTCTTCCTGAATGATAGTCTAATTTATAAAGTATATTGTATTGCTTTTCCATTTCTGTTGTCTAACTTATTTGCTCGGTTTTGCAGCTACTGAAATGGAAAACCAATTTGGTGATCTGAGGGCTCGGTCCCGAAAAACCTCCGGTGCCCCAAGGCCGGCCCCCGCCATAAACGAAGTCCCTTCCTTTCTCAAAAAGCTCAAACAGAGGAAGGTGACAAAGTCGGCCACGGAAGCGGCCGTTACACAGGTGGAACTGGCTTCCTCGGCTCCTATTGCCCCAGCCCCTTCCGCTTCTGACCTCGCCCCTCCTGCCAAGGTCATTACTCTTCCTCCTCCGCCTGCCCCGGCCACTGATCTCCCGGCCCCGGAGCCTTCTACTGCCGTGCTCCCTGAAGCTGCGAAGCGGTCACTTATGGGAACGGGGGGCTGAGGAGCTTTTCCCCTTCGTTTGAGCTCCCAAACGCTTCTCCGACACATCTCGGCTTTCTGAAGATGACGTCCAACTACTCCAGCAGATGCAGTTGCATGTTTATCAGACTGTTTCTCTTGTTGATAGTCTGGTTGCTTTAAAGGCCATATATCACAAGAGCAAATAGGAGCTTGCTGCCGTCGACGTCAAGATTCAGAAGGCCGAGGAGGGCTTGACCGCCGCTCGAACTAAGACTCAGCAAGCTGTGGATGAGTTGCGGCTTGCCCGGGCTGAGTTCGAACGTGATCTTCAGGCGGCCCACTTTGAGACTCAGCAGCCCTTGCCAAAGCCGCCCTCATGACTCAGAACTTAAATGAGGTGAAAACCTTGTTTGAGGGGGCCCAGGCGGAGGCCGAGGATGCTAAGTCTAAGCTCTTGGAGACCGAGAAGGAGGCTGCCGAGCTTCGGGAGGCAATGTCTTCAACAGCCGAGGATTCCTTCAACAACGCCCTCGCTCAAGTTCAATGCCTTAACGCCGGGATTACTCTGAACAGCGAAGGGCTGCACTTTCAATTTTTTGTTCGTGATGGTGCAGTCGTTCCTTACTTCGAGCAAGAGGATTCCGTCGTTGAAGCTGAAGACTTACCCGAGGTCGGGGCTGAAGAGACCTCGGCTCCAACAGGCGGCGCTTGAAGGGCCGGGATGCCGGTTTTATTTTGTATATTTTTATTTGTTTATGGTTATTTGAACAATTTCCTTGTTCCGAACAATTTTTATCTTTGGAAAATATTAGTAGTTATTTCCCATATTTATCGTTCTTCAATAGAACTGTTTAAGAATGCGCATTTGAATATTCATTTGGCTCCAACGGCCAAGTATAATATCGACTGACTTACACGATGTTTCTCGGTTCTCGTTCTTCATCCCAAGTTATCGTTGGTGTATCACGGCCACTTTGGACCGTGCCAACCTGATCAGGGTTTGGAAACACCTCGGATCCGCATGGAACGGTATATAAATATTGCTTAAAAAGCCTTAGTCAATGTATGACTTATGAATATCGAAATATATTTTTCGATGGAAAATATCAATTCATGACTTGTTTATTCATAAATGTCAACTTTATTCGCATCTATGATTCCGATGAAAGAGATTACATGAAGTGGTGGTGTCAAAACAGTTGGCCACCATTTTTCTCAATTAACGGAAAACCCATATATAAAAGCAAATTTCATAATTAGCTATAATATGTCTTCAACTTGTCGGCGTTCCATGTACGCTTGATTGCCTTCTTATCCAATGTCTCTAACATGTATGCCCCCTGGCCGAGATTCTGAGCAACTCGGTATGGCCCTTCCCAGTTGGCCACCAGCTTTCCATCCTAAGCATTTTTGTTGCCAATGTCGGCCCTCTTTAAGACCAAATCTCTTTTTTCGAAGGATCTCGGTCTGATCTTCCTGTTAAATCTTCTAGCCACCAGCTGTTTTGCAGCCACATCTCGGATACGTGCCTGAGCTCAAGTTTCATCTATCAACTCCAGCTCGCTGATCAAGGCCTCATTGTTGGCTTCCTCTCCCTCTTTGAGCATCATTATTCTTCTCCAAGAGGGCTATCCGACCTCGACCGGAATCATGGCCTCACACCCGTAAGTCATTCTGAACGGGGTTTCCTGAGTGGATGATTGAGGCGTGGTCCTAAGCGCCCACAAGACATAGTACAGCTGTTCTACCCAACTGCCTCCAGCATCGTACATCCTCTTTCTGAGCCCTTCCAAGATAACCTTATTGGCAGCCTCGGCCTGGCCATTGGATTGCAGATGTTCTACGGAAGAGAAATGGTGCTTAACATGGAGTTGGCCATCATCTCTCTAAACTTCTTATCAGTGAATTGAGTTCCATTATCTGTGACGATCTCGGTCGGGATCCCGAATCTGGAAATGATGTTCCTTTAAAAAAACTTCTAGACTCGAGCTGAGGTAATGGTGGCTAACGGTTCTGCCTCTATCCACTTAGTGAAATAATCAACAGCTACAATGAGCCATTTCAGCTGACCCTCTGCCGCCTTGAATGTACCCAACAGGTTCATCCCCCATTTGTAAAAAGGCCAGGGAGAGGTGATAGTTGTCAACTCGGACGGGGGGGACCATATTATCTTAGCGTGCTTCTGACAACTCTCGCATTTCTTCACATGATCCTGGGCATCCACCTTCATAGTCGGCCAAAAGTATCCGGCCCGAATAGCCTTCACTGCCAATGCCTTAGCCCCCATATGTTGGCCGTTGATGCCCTCATGTATCTCGACCAATATATACTCTGCCCGGTCAGGCCCAACACAAAGTAACATGGGGGTGTGTGGACCTTTGCGGTACAGCTCTCCCTCTAGAGTGGTATATATAACGGCATCTCGGATCAACTTCTTGGCCTCGGCCTCATCATCTGGGACTACCCCCTGCTCTAAGTATCTGATTATAGGCTGACTCCAGTCGGACCCTGTCGATATCATAATGATGCAAGTGGGATAAGCCAGCTCCTGTTGGACGACTGTTCTATGGTTGCCCGCGCCCTTGGTGCTCGCTAGCTTAGACAATATATCGGCCCTTATGTTTTCTTCTCGGGGAATATGGGAGATGATGACTTCATCAAACTCAGCAATGATCTCCCTGACCCTAGCCAAGTACTTGATCAGCAAGGGGGGAATCTGTGAAAACTTTAACCTTCTGGGCTCCTTGCTCTCTGATCGAGGCCAGTCCGGCTATTAAGGCCTCATACTCGGCCTGATTATTCAACGTCGGGAAATTGAGCCGCAGAGACTGTTCAACTGATACTCCCTGTGGACTCTCTACTATAATTCTTGCTCCGTTCCCCTTTGTATTAGACGATCCGTCCACGTAGAGGGTCCAGACTTCCTCACTGGCCGAGGTTGACGGGGTGAGCTCAACCAAGAAGTCGGCCAAAGCCTGAGATTTGATAGCATGCTGGGCCTCATATTTCAAGTCAAACTCGGACAACTGTATTGTCCAATTCATCATTCTTCCTGCCAAGTCCGGTTTGTGAAGAACTTGCCGAATCGGCTGGTTAGTACGTACTACGATAGTGTGGCCCTGGAAATATGGACGCGGTCTTTTAGCCGCCACTAAAAGTGCGAAGGCCACCTTCTCCAAATTCTGATACCTCAACTCCGAGCACTTCAAGGCTCGGCTTATGAAATATACGGGCAACTGAGTCTTACCGGTCTCCCTAACCAACACGGCACTCACCACCTCCTCGCCCACTGACAAGTACAGTATCAGTGTCTCACCGGGTTCCGGTTTAGACAACACCGGTGGCGAGGAAAGGCACTTCTTGATCTCCTAAAAGGCAGCCTCACATTCCGGACTCCAACCAACTCGGGCTTCCTTTTTTAGTAGCCTGAAAAAGGGAAGGGCTTTTTTTGCTGATTTGGGGAGAAATCTCGTCAGCGCCGCCAGCCTACCAGTCAGCTGCTGTACCTCCTTTTTAGTTGTCGGAAACTTCATGTTCAGGACTGCTGCACACTTGTCTGGGTTAACTTCAATACCCCTATGGGTCATCATAAAACCCAGGAATTTCCCCACCGTCACTCCAAAGGCACATTTGAGTGGGTTCAACCGGATGCTGTTTTCTCTCAACCTGCGCAAAGTTTCCTCCAGGTCTCGGACATGATCCCCACTTGAATTTGTTTTAACAATCATGTCGTCAATATACACCTCTATGTTCCGGCCGAGCTGTTGGCAAAGACCTTATTCATCATGTGCTGATAAGTGGCCCCGGCATTCTTCAAGCCAAAAGGCATCACATTATAACAATCGTTTGCTTCCCCTTCTCTGAAGGCCGTCTTCTCCCGATCTCCCGGATACATTGGGATCTGATTGTACCCGGAGTATGCATCCATTAAAGATAGCAGCTTGAACCCCGAAGAGTTGTCCACCAGTTGATCTATGCTCGGCATTGGATAGGAGTCTTTGGGATAGACTTTATTGACGTCAGTATAATCAACACACACCCGCCATTTGCCGCTAGGCTTTTTGACCATCACCACATTGGACAGCCATGTGGTGTATCGGATTTCTTGTATAAACCCAGCATCCAACAGTTCCTGGATATGTTTTTCTAATGCCTGCTTCCGCTCAGGGCTGAGGTTTCTCTTTTTCTGAGCCACTGGTTTTGCGCCGGGGTGCATGGAAAATTTGTGGCAACAGAAGACAGGATCTATCCCAGGGATTTCTGAAGCTGTCCAGGCAAAAATATCTCGATTAGCACTGAGACACTTTGTCAGCTCTGCCCGCGTAACTGGGTCAGCTATCTTCCCAATCTTGGTGACTTGGGTAGCATCTGGGCCAATCTTAATGTCCATGAGCTCGTCTACTGGCTGAGGCCTCCATTCTTCCACCTTTTCTCGCACGTCGAGTTCCACCGGATTTATAGGCTTTACCTGTTTTCTATTCGTTCTCTTGGATTCTTCTCGGCCTTCCTGGCAAATCTGAACTGAGGAGGGGCCGGCTCCACTTTCCTTCACGGCATTGAAATAACACTGCCGGGACTCCTTTTGATCTCTGCAAATAGTAATTACTTTGCCATTGCTTCCTATCAGCTTCATCTTCTGGGGCTTGGTGGTCATCAAAATATCCCACTTATGGAACGTGGGTCTTCCGAGAATCACATTATACGGGGAAGGAAACTCCCCTACAACAAATTTCACTCTTTCTGATTTGAAGCCTTCTTTTGTCCCCAACGTGAGCCGCAACTCAATGGAGCCTCTGAGTGAGGTATTCTCACCATTGAAGCCCGATAACACTATTTGACACGGCTTCAGATCTTCTTCATCAAGGTTCATCTTTTTAAATGCTGTCTAGGATATGATGTCGGCAGAACTGCCGTTATCAATAAATATTTTCTTGATTCGGCAATTGGCTATAGTCCCAGTTATGACTAGGCCGTCCTCATGTCCAGGAATTACGTTCGCCAGGTCTTCTTTGGTAAAATAGAGCAAGGGGGGCTCAGTCTTGTCACTGGTGGCCTTAAACTTGGGCTGCTCCCTCACTGTCAGGACTTCCCTGAGGTATTTGCGGCGTTGATTGGCCGTGTCGCCCCATCCCCCCATAGCACCAGTAATGACGTTGCATTCAAACTCAGGTTCTGGGAATTCCTCGTCATCTGTCTTCTTCCTTTTCTCATCGCGGCACTTCTGATAATCATTGGGGTTGCCCTTGCGTTTTCCTTGCTGCCCCTGGGTTTTAATCACATATCGCCGTAACTTGCCTTCCCGGATGAATTTCTCTATAGCATCCCGCAAGTCCCAGCATTGATCAGTAGTGTGTCCTGGACCATTGTGAAATTCGCAAAAGCGAGAATAGTCAAGGCCGACCTTCTTGAATACTGGCCGAGGTCAATCTACTTTTTTCATCTCAGTCAAAGCCACTTCCCTCCATACTTGTGCTCGTGAAGTGTTCAGTGGGGTATACTTGTCATACTTGGTTTCATATCGTCCCGGCCTATGGCCGACATCCAGATTCCTGTTGTGGGGAACATTCCCGAGGTGTGGGCGATGTTTCGGTGGTGAACCCTTCCTCTTAGGAGCAGTGTTAGCAATCTCCATCTGTTCTAACTCCAGATACTTCTTTGATCGAATCCTGAACTCCAGCAAAGTTTTAACAGGGTCCTTATAGATAGATTTCGCCAGTCGAGACGATCCGCTGAGTCCGGCCGACAACAAGTGGACGTGCACCTTTTCCTCTAGGCCCTGCACTTGCAAGGCGGCCTTCTTGAATCGGTCCAAATAGCTCTGCAATGTCTCCCCCGGATGTTGGCGGATCTTCCCCAAGACAAACTCGGATTTTGGCTGTTTCTTGCTCATCGCAAAGTTGAGTAAAAATCTCTGGCCGAAGTCTTCAAAGTTACAGATCGACCGGGGTGGGAGTGTGTGGAACCAGGTCTGAGCAGCACCGATCAGAGTGGTAACGAAGATTCGGGAGATTATTGGCTCATCTATCCCCCGTACGCACATCGGCATGTCAAACTCATCAATGTGCACCTGCAGATCTTAACTACCATCATATTTGGACAGGAAAGACCCATCGAAATCTTCAATGAAACGAGCATTAACGATCTCATCCACAAACGGGCTATCGTTATGCTGTCCGCACCTATACTTCCTCCTATATACCTCGGCCCTCCTCCGCCTTGGCCGGCCGGGATGCTCCTGACGACGGCTTGGTGAGAAATCTCGGCCCTGAAGGGCACATTGTGCTGCTCCGGGACGGGTTCTGGCTGACGAGATGTTTCTCCTAGTTCAAAGTGATGGTTCTGCTCTGGTACCCCAGCCTCTATGTCATGTGCCGGGATCTCCATGCGGCCGAGGCGCTGTTCCACCTCATGTCTCCACCTCGCACAACGGTCATCTAGTTGTGCAATAACATTGTTCATGTCTTCCTGCCGCTGAAGAGTGTGCCGACGCTCGAGTTACTCGATCCCAGATAAAATGGACTGCAGTGCGTTGTTGGTGAGATGCTGCATCGATTCATGCTCTACCTCGGTCGGCGCAGGGAGTGGATTCCCCGAGACTGCCGGTGGGGGAAGCGGATTGTTCTGCGCTCGAGATGACGCAGTGTCCGTGAGTGCGTCTTTCACCCGGACGGAGAGCGACCTTCTATGCACGGGTGGGTCTTCATACTGGTGTCTTCTCGTGTTTACCATGGTGGGAGTCAAAATTTATCGTTCCCATAGACGACACCAATGTTTTGTTCCTTACAAACATATATCCAACAACAATGCCGGAAGTTGATGTATGATCAAACTCTCTTTGAAGGTGTTTATGAAGATCAAAACAACTCCAAGAAGAAGATCACAGCACAAACGAACCACAATTGGACGTGGGGTGTGTGCACTGTGAGAATGGAAAAGAGAGAGTCAGAATGTGTGTGTACCTTGCACCTTTGGTGAGAATTGCCATTTATGCTTACTGACCTGGGTAGAAATAAGGAAACTCTGCCAATTCTTGATCGTGATCTTTCAAAAGATGAACAAATATTCTGGATATTTTAGTATAGAAATAATCCTCAATATCTTTCTTGATTCTGATAATTATTTAGGACCCAATCTTCCCCAATCTTGCCATTAATAACGTAATACTAACCGTATTGGGCTCTTTGGCCTTTGGCCCAGTATCAAATATCCGTAACAGTAAGCTACCAATATCTAGTTATTCACTTGCATTACACACCCATTGTTGCAAAGTAATTTTCAAAATTATCACATTTGTCACTTGATTTTAAATATTTTTAAAAATTAACAGGAAAAATTCACAAAACAACACTCTCCATTGACAAAACACCATTAAACACTTCATAGCATGAGAAAAAAAAATATTGACACAATTTACTTTAAGAGACACCAATTGATCCTGCAATGCCTTATTGTGGCCTCTTACATTGCTAAGGCTCTCAACAATTGTTGCTTTCTCCGTTTCAAGTCATTTATGGGCTTCATTAACAGTTTGAAGATCTGATTGAAGACCACTATTGTACTGCTGCAGGCTCATATTATACTCTTGTGATCGGTTGTGCAAGTCCTCATTTGAAATGGCCTGCGAAACACAGCAGTTTCAAAGGGAAAAGATAATGAGGACATTGTAAAAGCTTGATAAACTTATTTAGGAGCCAAATATATATAATTAAGTCATCTCTTACTATTGTCCGTCTGTTTTTGACATGTTAAATGCTTTTTTCAAGCTTAGCTGAAAGCTTTACATATATATATATATATATATGTACACATCACTTAATGCAAAACTTTATTTCATCATTTTCTTTATTTATACAGCTTTATTAATTATAGACTATAAACTATTATATATTCAATCAGTGAGAGACTCATAACAGATATATTATAGCTATGCGAAATTTCTTCATTTTTCTTTTAGCATAAACCTCTTACACAACACTCGATATTTCCTTGGAGTTCACATGAATTGAGTTTGGTTTTAAAAATAGAAACTTAACCAATTATCAACTTAGTGAAGTTTCTAATCCTGAAATTCAGGAACAATCCAACTCATATTGTATTGGAGTTAAATCAGGTAAAATAACTGGTTGTATTTAAAAAATAATTAAAAAACAAAATTAAAAGAGAGATGTTTTTGGTTTTGCATTTCCACTTTGATTTGATACATAATTTAGAACTTGCATTTTGATCCTAGGGAACATGGTATTTTTAGTTGATAAGTTCGCATTATTAAAAAAGTAGGTATGCTATTACTAGGACTCGAACTTACAAGTTATCCTCTTGATAGCCAATCTCATGCAGATATAGACAATCCGGATTGCTGCAAGGCTGGTTATCAAGATCTATCCCCAATCAAGCTTTAACTAATGAAAGAACAAGATATAATTCATAAGGAATTAGTAATTTTCAAACCATGGGTGGCTGGGGGTAGAAGAGAGCAAGAAAACATACCAGTAGTCACCAACCATACCCAAGACTGCTCCTAGCTGTGAACATAACTCTGAGCACGGAATGCCTGTTTTTGAATTACATATAGCAAAATACTCAATATCAAGTAGTAGAAAATCAACAAAGTTTAATATGTAACTTATTAAAAACAAATGGCAGGAGTTGCAGCAGGGCAACAGTTATTAAGTATTAACATCAATGTCTCTCCTAGATAAAGATATTTTCCAACACATCTAATCATGCATACCAGTACAACACTATCAAGAATTATTAACTTCATTCGCAAATACATTAAGGACAAAAGTTTTTAAGGATCTTTATCTTTCTCCATTTAATCATTCATATATAAAGATTTAACATTAACATTTAAAAGACCAACTTATCCTCATGGCCTGTTACACCAAGAAAGGCACACAATTAAAAAGGGTACTTAAGAGGCTAAAAGATCTAACCACAGGTAGAGGAAATAATATTCAAAGACAACACTTTGTAGTGGGAAAATTCATAAATAGCAATCTATAATTGGATCACCGTACACACATTAAATTTTTTTTTTAAATCTAGACTCAAAACTGAAAATACAGCAGTCATGAGAAAGGAAAAGTTTAACCTATCTACAATTAGTATGCACCAATCAGCCTATTACCTTACTCCTTAACACATTATTGTTTTCAATAAGCAATGTTTCCTGCATTCAATTTGTAAAAGCCAAGGTTACACCAAAGAATAGGACAGTATCAAAATGTTCTTAGGAATAAAAAACATCCACCTACCCGGTGATGAAGATCAGAAAGCTGGTCAAGCATAAATTGAGTGTGACAAAAATTGTAAAATACATGTTTAAATCTATCTAAGAAATTAAAAGTGAAAACAAAATAGAGATTTAAAAGCATTTGTAAAGAGAAAGTTAATTACCTTTGAGAACGTTGCAAAACTTCTACAAATAGTAGGCACTTTTAATTGAACCATCCGAAAGTACTAAGAAAATAAAACCAATCAATCCAAAATAGAAACTAATTCGACAAGTGAAGTAACCATACAAATTCTGGCCAAAACTTAAAAAAAAAAGCTTTCTTTATTTTTCCATTTTATTCTGGGAATCAAAAATTTGTTAGACTCGTAATTGAAAAGTGCTTCAAAATAATGAAAAAAAAAGTAACATGTCAATGACAGTCAACACAGATTCAACTTTCTAGTCACACCAGGAAAGAACCCAACTCAAATAGCAAATTAACACATCAACCAACTAAAAGATAGAAAAATTAAATAAATAATACAAATTAAATAAATAATTTGAAAAAGGGGACAATTTGGAAAATATTTAAGAAAATGGGGCTGTTGAACATGCTTAAAATAGGCGTGTTTAAACATGCCTAAATTGGGCGTGTTTAAACACGCCTATTTTGGGCGTGTTTGGGTCCCTTGTTTCTATTTAAGTTGGCCCTTGATAAGCTGCAGATGCATTGGTTCAGTGTTTTTTGTTGGGTCCATTGGTTGTGGTTTGGTTCTAGTTTAAGCGTCCTCCAAATATGAGTTCAGGTAGTCAAAGTGTTGATGTTATGTTATTTTTTAATGGAAGAAAAGTTAGAGGACGACATGGTGTTATTTTTGAAGGGAACAATAGGTCGACACGTATCAATCGAAGATCAACGCTTAGTGAATTATATGAGAAGATACGTAGGAAAATAGGTTTAAACGACAACCAACGTATCAGTTTGGTGACGGCAAGATTATGGCAACACGATCATTACACGGGGAGTCAAGTGCTGGATGATGAAGACGTAGAAATTGTAATCGACCATTTTTCGAAGCAGTCAAGGAATGAATTGTTAGAATTGTACGTGGATTATGTCGCAGTGGAGGATGATGTTTTACCCTTAGCCATGAGGTCAGCGGCTTTTAATTCTGCAAATAATGAAGCATCATATGCTGCTCCAACTGTAAACGTGTCTGAGGAAGCTGAACATGACCCAACTTGGGTTATAGACGAGGATGATGAGGACGACGATGATGAAAATATCGCGATGGAAGATCGTCTTCTTGAGGAGGATGCTAGTGCGTCCGAAAATGATGAGGATGCTGACGTGCATGCGACTAAATTCCAAGAAGACACTGGTGTGGGGTCGTCTCAAAGGCGTCATCATGCGGACGTTCGATCTGCTCAAGTAGAAGAACTTGTTGAAGGTATGTTAGACTGCTTTAATCAGTGAAACTGTAGTGATATATGTTTACTTGTTAAATTCTTTTGAGTTTGAATGATCATAATATGTGGATGTTGTTTAGGGTTTAGGGTTTATGTTGCTTATAATAATTGTTTAGGGTTAAGGGTTTGGATTTCTGGTTTAGGGGTTAGGGTGTATGCTGGATGGTTTAGGTTTTATGGTGTTGTGTCGATGATGGTTAGGTTAGGGTTTAGGGTTTTAAGATAATGGTTGAGGGTTGAGGGGTTATGGTGTTAAGAAAATGGTTGAGTGTTGAGGGTCTAGGGTTAGGGTTTAGGGTTTATGTTGCTTATAATAATTGTTTTAGGGTTAAGGGTTTGGGTTTCTGGTTTAGGGGTTATGGTGTATGCTGGATAGTTTAGGTTTTAGGTTTTATGGTGTTGTGTCGATGATGGTTAGGTTTAGGGTTTAGGGATTAGGGGTTTATAGTTTAGGGTTTTAGGATAATGGTTGAGGGTTGAGGGGTTATGGTGTTAAGAAAATGGTTGAGTGTTGAGGGTTTAGGGTTAGGGTTTAGGGTTTAGGGAGTATAGTGTATGGTTTAGGTTTTATGATTTAGTGATGATGTTGGTAACCAATATTCTGGGCTACTTACAACACAATGATCATGCATGTCTCCTTTCTTACTTGGATTTGATTGCTTCCACCAACGATAGTACCTAGAAGTAACATTAGGCTGATGGTAGACACATAATTCAGTGTACAAATTTGCATCAATTACTGGCTGACTATAACTTATCCAAGGATTCTCATTGTAATGTGCTAGCATTCCAAGAGAGTCCTGATCCATTCCAAATTTCTTTAACCCCATAACAGAGTAACCCCAACAAACCTTCATATCCTCCAATATTATAGTTGCTTGTCCCAAGGAAACACAAACCTATTGGTATTTGAATAATGTTTAGGGTACACAATGAAGGATTAATGTGTTTGGATAATGTTTTAGGGTTTAGGGTTGCCTTTGATTGTTTTGGCTGTATGATCGTACATAATCATTTTGAATATGTTTTTATTGATTTGGGATAGATAATTCCAAATTTCTTTAATCAAGGTTTTATGCTTGCCTTCCCCATATAAATGTATTTTATTTAGCATATATGTACAGGTGCTGAGGTCATTCTTTTTTGGCATGGAATTCCACATTACACATATATTGATTGGAGTCATCCATGCGACGAAGAAGAATCATTTACAGGTTCTGTTTCGGGTTCGGGTTCAGGTTCAGGTTCAGTGCAAGGTCCTTGGCAATTAGGGGATGACTTGTTTGTTAAACAGGAATGTGCATCGAAAATGGATGCCCAAATTGCAATTAAACGAAACCTCATGAAGGAGTTTCAAGAAGCAACTGTGGTGGAGAGCAAGCCTACCAAGTTTAGCATGAAGTGTGTTCGACACAACGATGGTTGCCCTTAGAGGGTTAGGGAAATCAAATCAACGTACGGTGAGAAGTGGGTTGTTTCACAGGGTCACAAACAGCTTGACGTTGATGTTATTGCTTCACTTATACTAGGTATGTTTCTATTAAATTTGGTTAATATGAAGAATATTGTTTTTAGAGGTATGTTGATAATGTCAATGTTACCATTTGATTGTTAGGAATGGTTAGGGAGGAACCGTCTGTGTCAATTGCATTGGTTCAGGAGAGGATCACCAATACCTATGGATTTAAAGTTTCATATGGAAAGACCTGGTATGCGAAGTAGAAAGCAATGACAATGATTTATGGGATTGGGAAGAGTCTTATGCATTTTTGTCGAGGTGGTGCGACTACATGCTTCGTTTTTCACCAGGTTCGTTTTATGATATTCAAACAAATGCTTATTTTGTGGCAAATCAACTGGTATGGGCAAAGTGTGTATTTCATCGTATGTTTTGGACTTTTAGGCAGTGTTGCGAGGCTTTTAAATTTTGCAAACCCATCATCCAAATTGATGGGACTCATTTATATGGGAAGTATAAAGGCAAATTGTTGATTGCAACGACTCAGGACGAAAATAATGAGTGCCTGCCATTGGCATTTGCCATTGTTGAGGGGGAGACGCTGGAAGCTTGGGAATACTTCCTTGCTAACATTAACCTCCACGTAACCCATATGCAAAATATATGTCTCATTTTAGATCGGCACCGGACCATCATATTTGCTGTGGAGAATCATGCCGGCTGGCAACCACCTTATGCGCATCACGTGTTTTGAAATTGTGTATTTTTAATTAATGTGATGTTAATGTATTTTATTTATAAAGACATGTGTAACCCTTTTATTTCGTTATGAGACGTGATATTACTTTAAATTTTACCTAAACCCTAATTTTGTACCCTTTCCATTTCCCTACTTCTAGACACTAGACCGAAGTCTATACCATAAACACTAACCCTGATTTATTAAGTCAACCTTTTTTTATTAATCAACAACATAAAAAACAGGTGTCTGGTCCACCAACATTTGTACATAATGAAGACATGGCATGGCATCATGATGGCACAATGGCCCCTTACCCTTACCCTAATTATAGCCCTACACTGAAAGTCCAAACTATAATGGCATGACTGAACACGCCTGAATACAGCGTGACTGAACACGCCAAAATAGGGCGTGACTTAACATGCCCAACAAATAGGACGTGACTTAACATGCCTTCAAACGGCGTGTTACGTCACGCCGAAATAGGGCTAGTCACCTCTATTTAAGGCAAACACTCCCACTTCCAGACAACATGCCTCCGGATTCGAAATTGAATCTGAATACTATGACATTCTTAGGAGAAACAAGCAGTCAGAACATTTGTAACTCAATTAGCATTCATTTTTCCAAATAGATCAGTGAAACACAACGAAACAGGCGTTTCTTTTGAATCCCATCTCCAAAACCAATGCGAGTGCCTAATGATTGTTCTTTGTAGACACTCAAGAGTAGGATGCACAACACCTTTCAACTTCATTGTGACCACTTTCTTGATGAAATCTATTACCGACAACCATCCATACATGCAGGTCAGCAATATTTCTTTCATTCTTTAAAACTCACAAGTGATGATGATGTTTGCACAATGTTAATATGCAACAACCAGATGTCAAGTGCTGGCCCTATAGAAATATTATGCACCATCAACAGAACACCTGACGGTATACTGAACCTACTTCAATCCACCATCGTCCCTACACATGATGCAATACTATATTACAACGACAAGTGGAACATACCACGACAATGCAATTTTGTGGGTTATTCCTTCACTGAAACAAACCCAATAAGGTTTGAAATTCCTTCAGGATGCAACATTGAAACACTAAAGGATGTCATAAAGCAAGTTGCGCCTGTTGGGGTTCCCCCTTATGGCATTCAAAACTCACAGTTAGTCAGTAAATTGTTTTTTCGACAGCCAGGCCATGCAAAATATTCAAACAACACAATCGAATATCACATCATAGAGTTAACAAGCGATGAAGACGTGTTTAAGTTGTTAGCCGAATCGAACTACTGGAAACGTTATGGTCCAATAGAGATTTTAGCTATTTTTACGAAACCAGTTACCTAAATGCAATGACACATGGTCATAATATTCAATATAATGATTGAAAGTGTTAAGTAGTGCTTATCAAGTTTGGTTATGTTCAATTGTCGTTGTAATTTAAAATGTCGGTTACGTTATGTTATGTTATGCAGTAATGTTATTTGTCGATTGGGTTGTTGCCTATGATATCAAGTAATGTTTTTCAAAAAGTTATTCATTAAACAAATTTAAAAACAAAAGTAAATGAAGACATTAAAAGTATCACAAACTGAATTAAAAAACCACAAATGACGGAAAAACTAAGACGGCGGTGGCCACTAATAATGACGAGCCATACGACCAGGTAGCTTCCGTCTACGAGGTAACGGGGAAGGGTCTACTTGAGTAGGGTCTGGCTGAGGTGGTTCAGGCTGAGCATGCTCTGGCTGAGGCAGGTATGCCTAGGAGTAGCCTTCCACATACGGGTCTATATAAGAAGCTGAACATGGAGTGCCCTGCTGTGAATATGAGGGCTGCGGAGGGTGATCATGTATGGTGGGTAACAGTACACCTGATGGCCAACAACCTTCACCAGAATAATCAAACTGCTCGAGTAGGTCATCAATGTCGGGACCCGGCCACTGATCATGAGCTGCTGAACCACTTGTCGCAATATCCGCTGATGCCATTGCCATTGTCGTTGCCACATATACAGGCTGGGAGTCGGGGTGGAGGCATATGACTCTGTGAACTGGTGCCCCCGTACCCCATGTCACCCTGCTGATGAGACTCGTAATATATGGGCTGGCTGTCGTATGTCGATGCTACATGTGGAGGCCTAAAATAACTAGAAGTACGAGGCCTGACAGCAACAATGGGCTCAGAAATAGGATGCATCGATTGTCGTCTACGCTCTAACCCATGCCCCTCCCGTCTTCGACGGCCAACGACAACAAACACTTGTGGCTCATCCTGAAGCTGGGTGTCTGGTGCACGTGGCCGTACCTCCTCCAGGCGACAACTCTCTTTGAATATAGAAATTAGCGTCCGACTTTCTGCTGCACCCACTCGCGACTGTAACCCGACCACTGATCATGACTAAGGGCGAAGTACAACATCTCCAGCCCATCAATCTATAAATTAAGAAATAAACATTAGTGTCAATCATGTGTTGTATCATAATAAACATAAATAGACAAATGATAAATTGAAACAAAACTTACACCACGACCAGTCTTGACAGCCATCTTCGATATGTGTCGCTTCCCATTTTCCCTGTACCAAACCATGTACTCATGGTTTGGTGACATCAACCCCTGAACCAGAGGGGGAAGGTCGATGTGATGGTCCCGGACCTCCCACCGTCTAATAAACGGTCTAAGCTTACGGACCCAATTGTCTCCGCATTTACCACATAAAGAAAGGTCATGCCCACCCCTCAGCTTCCTTGGCCTACGTGGGATTGGCGGATCCCTCCCGAATTGGCGCATGCATCTGTCAGGCTGTGAATACCCCACGGTGCGGAAGCATATAACAGGAGTAGTTGCCATCCACAACAGTCGCTCTTGCTCAGAAGCACCAAGAAAGTCGTAATGCATATATGGTTGCCAAACCACCTGCACAGACACAATAATCACACAATGAAATAAAGACATGGACCATGAAAGCACAGTAATGAACACTTACAAATAACTAAACGTACCTCATCCCGGCTGAGAGATTCCAATCTCATCCTATACCAGAGAAGCTCGTGTGCTCGAAACCGGCCTAAAGTGTTAAACCTTAATTCAAAATAATTGCTATTAGAATACTATAAGACTGCATTACACAAATTGTTTAAAAAAACAAAATATACTAAAACATACCGGTGTCCGAAATGCCACTCCGGGTGAGTGGGAAGCGGAATGACTGGAGCAATGGGGGGGAACTTGAGCCACGCCCACGCCTGAAGCAGCATGTGACACCCACCAATGTCACTTCTACTTGGATCTGTGCACTCGCACATTTGTCTAAACAAATGTGCAAGGACCACAGATCCCCAGCTATATGATCCAATGTCGTCGAAGTCCCCAGTAAGCAATGGGATGTAATGGGCCACGACCATGCTCCCCCCGGATCTGTCGCACAACATCCATGATCCAATAAGACGTGCAATGTGGGCCTTAGTAAATCGCGACACATCGACCAAATCGTTATGAACCTGACCCCAATGCGCAAAGTGTCTATCAAAGAAAGACAACTGCAAATATTCGCCTTTAAGCTCAGTGTCTGCATCAGCTTCATGACCGAATATATCCTCAGTGACGATCTCCCAATCCACGACCGTGACTCCTGTGACTACTTTGCCCTCGGTGGGCAACACTAAAATATCTGCCACGTCTTCCAACGTGATCGTCATTTTGCCCTGCATCATGTGGAATGTATGGGTCTCTGGTCTCCACCGCTCAACCAGAGCACTAATCAGCACAGGATCAATCTTAAAAAAATAGCAAATCAATTTATATGCATTAATGTTAAAAAAATGTGCTTTACTAAACTAATTTCCAACTTGCATACCTGAATATGTCGCATGCGTGTGACATGTAGAAAGCTGGCATGTCCTAACATATCACCGCGATGTCAGGTATATCGTCGTGCTGTGGCCCCCACGTCCCTTTACTGCGTCGAGTCTTCAGCAGGCGAGCTTTGTCCTCGTTCCACACAGCTTGTGAAACATGGGTCTGCTGAGTCCGCCTACGCAGAACACCCACTTATACGGGGTAGGGATGACATGGTCGTCGGATCCATGGGCCCACCCTCATGATCGGATCCAGAGCGCGAAGAATCACTCGAAGATGAGTTAGCCATCTAACAACTATCTTAATATAAATAAATAAAAACTAAAGTTAAACAAAATTTGACTTCGGTTGACAACACATTACAAATAATTATCATATCAAATTAATAAAACCTAATGTACATAACTATCAAATATTTTATTTTTCTTTCTAGATCTTTTCCACAAGAGAAATGTACACAAAAATAAAAACTCTTCTCTACACTTTTCCAACAAACAAAGATTTGTGAAACACAAATCATGGAAGAGAGACAAGACCTTCTTTGCAAAAGTGTCATTGAGACGGCTCAAATTTTAAATTTGATTTTTGAGATGCAACATCAGCCCTCTGATATTCATAGTACACTTCTATTAATACTAAAACATTCCAAAAGAAAGAACCTTGACGTACATTGTTTCCACTTGTGCCAAGTCCATCATCATCTACACAGAGAAGAAGCAAAACAGAACAAGAAAGAAAACATGTGATCATGTCTTTCTCCCATTCACCTTCTTCATCAGCTCATGCTCATAGTCCTAAGAGTAACCCTTTAATCCCCACAATCTGCTCTCAAGAACTTGGCAAACGAATGTAGCAAAACACTTGTTACAACTGTGATCAGTGAGGACATTGGTCTTATTGCTGTCCTTACAAATCCCCCAAAACCAAACCTTTCTCACTTAGAAAAGATTCCACTATTCCCTCCAACAAGAACATACAGTGCCCTTGTGGCCATGGCTCTTGTGGAATCAAATCACGCCATGGCAAGGACTACTATGCCTGCCCCATCAACCTAACCAACATCAACAGTAAATCATTAACCATAAACCCTAAACCCTAAACAATAAAACCATTAACCCTAACCAATTATCCAAACACACTACCCCTTAGCCCTAAACCCCTAAACCGAACCCCCAAAACCCTAAACCATTAACCTAATCCAACAGTTAATCATTAACCCAAAGCCCTAAACCCCTAAACGGAACCCCCTAAACCTTAAACCATTAACCTAATCCAACAGTTAATCATTAACCCAAAACCCTAAACACATAAACCTTATCCCCCTAAACCCTAAACCATTAACCTAATCCAACAGTTAATCATTAACCCAATGCCTTAAACCCCTTAACCAAACCCATTAAACTCTAAACCATTAACCTAATCCAACAGTTAATCGTTATCCCAAAACTCTAAACCCATAAACCCTAAACCGTTACCCAAACACGCTAACCATTAACCCTAAACCCCTAAACCCCTAAACCAAACCCCCTAACCCTAAACTATTAACCTAACCAACATTAACCCTAAATCCTAAACCATACACGATACTCCATAACACATAAACCCAAACACAATAAACCCTAAACCCTAAACCATAACCCGTAACCCATTATCCATGCCCCCTAAAATCTAAGCACTACACCCTTACCCATAAACCCTAAGTCCTAAACCCTAAACCCTAACCCATAACCCCTTAGTCCTAAACCCTTAACCCTAAACCTAACAATCATGAAAACTACAAAATAAAACCAAAACCTAACCATCATCTATAAACCTATCATATAAATTCCTAACACTAACATTAACGAACCTAATAATTTTATTCCTAACATCTACGAACTTAACAATTTTCTACATACCTAACATGTACGTCATTAACTAACATGTGCACCCTAGTAATTTTCTAAGAACATATAATGTACTGCGTTAACAATTCAATAATAAAAAATGATCAATTATAAAATCCACTTGTTGGCAGAGCTTCGCTGCAAGAATAATCTACCCAAACTCCCTAGCGAACCAAACCAAACTTTTTCACCCAAGGTTGAAAAGTCACAAATGATAAAAAGTTAAATTTTTTGGGGCTTTATACATGGGACTTACCCAAACACGCCTAAAATAGGCGTGTTTAAACACGCCTATTTGAGGTGTGTTTGGCAGCTCCATTTTCTTAAATATTTTCCAAACTGCCCCCTTTTTCGAATTATTTATTTAATTTATATTATTTATTTAATTTTTCCACTAAAACACCCAGATGCAGTTCACAAAATTTATGCATAAACAAATCAAATCAACCCAAGATGCAAACTTTTGGAGTGAATAACCAAAACCCACCTACCAAAGTAAGCCCTAAAAGAAGAAACATTAAAAAAAAAAACACCAAACATATTGCAAATCAAAAACATGGTTCCATCTTATGGATTTGAATCCAACGCATGAGGTTTCAGATTCACTATGAAAAAAAGGGTTTGAGTAAGGGACCGTACCTCTGTGAGGACAATGGTGTTGGAGATGATGTATCCATCAGAGAAAATGTTAGCAAGCCTCAGAGCGTCTTTCCAGTTGTCGATGTTGCTCTTAATGTCCGAGTAATGGTGGTGTCGGAGAAAGAGAAGAGAGACAAGAGAAGGTGTGGTGCGGAGAAAGAGAACAGAGACAAGGACAATGTTGCTGAAGGTGGAAGACTGCTTGTGGAGAGAAGAAAAAAAATAAAGAAATAGAGTGGAAGGAGGAGGAGCTGGCACCACCATTACTCTCCCTATTCATTTTTGCTTGGCAGAACCCCACCACCAACTACTGACAAAGATGAGAAGATTTTTTGAGTGAAGTAGCTGAAGAAAAAGCTCGAAGGCCCTTGAACACGACACGTCAGCAAAAAAAACTTCTTTTATTAGAAGGAGCAGTTAACAGAGTTGGTGAGAAAGTGAAGCTTAGGTCTGAAGCCGAGGTGTGGAGAATCCAAATCTGGGAGTGAAGAATCCGGACCTGCGAAAGAAAAAGCTGGGAAATGGTGAAAACAAACATTTTTTATTAATATGTATAGATATAAGAACACCAAATATGAAAATGAATTGTAAATTTTAAAGGTGTTTGTGGGTCATTGTGTCATTGGTGCAAAATATTAACTATCTTTATCGATTAATTTATGTTAAAAAAATTGATTGACTATCAAAAAGATTTCCTCTTTTAATCACATTTTTTACTTTCATAAGCCTTAAACCTAATACATTGCATAAGGGATCTAAATCTAGTTACACTTAAACCAATGACACATTGATATATATATATATATATATTAAGATTATGTAAAAGTTATTAAATATTTTTGAGTTCTACAATTTTTTAAATTTTATAATATATTTTAAGGTGACTATTTTAAATGTTGAAAAATTAAGGATAAAATGTGTTTGTGATCCTTAATATATACCCGAATTTCGCATTAGGTCCCTAATACATATATCTTTTGTGTTTGATCCTAATATTTGATTATTTTTTTTTGTTTTAGGTCTCTGCTAGTAGGATTCCTTCATCAAGTGGTGATGTGTTCATTAAATACGATTTGTGTCGGTTTTTAAAATTGCTAGTATCTATTTTGAAACTAAAAATCAAATTTTTTGAGGAATAAAAATGTAACAACCAAGTACATATTTAAAAAATAGGGAGAAAAATTAAAATCCTATACAACAAAAACACCAAAGGATGCCTTTCAAATCACAAAAACAAGATCTAATCTCATATTCAAATGAAAATTCGAACAACAATTTCAAATTGGAATAAAAATTTTGGAACAAGACCTCAGAATCAAAATCAAAGCACAAATAAAAAATCCCCAATCACAACACCAAAGCATAAATTGAATTTCCTTTGGTAAGTGCACAAACCACAATGGAGTCAAAATCACAACCATTGATAGTGCGCGACCTCACCACACTGCCACCCTAACCTCAAACCAAACCCTAACACCATAAACTCAACAACCCAGATATGGAATGCAACCTTGAAGACAAGGTTCAGAGGCACCTTTTATTACTCAAGGATGGATAAACTTGGTTGAAATAGGCATTGTTGGTGGCGCCATGTTTAATTTCATGACTAAGTTGAGGAGCTTTTTAGTGGAGGTAGTGGTTAAAGAGGAAGAGGAGACATAGGTTGTGGGGGTGCTGTTTGAGTCAAGATGGTGAAGGGGCACACATGACATGATGGAGTATAGGTGGGTCATGTAGGCACAAATGCAGAGGTAGGAGTGGCGTACATGTGGAGGTGATGGGGTGGGTCGCACACACAAATTTTGGTCGGATGATCAAATGTAAAGAGAAAATTTATTAGGGACTCTAATGCAAAATCTAGTATATACTATGGATCACTGTTAGACTATTGGCAAGCGTACCAATATCGTCGCAGGTTACATAATTTATAAAAGATCGTCTCCACAGGGACTTGTGTTACTCAATTTTTTCCAGATAAAAAGTAACAATTTAATAATTATATACAACAAATATAATCGAGATTTTATGGGTTTACGGAAATAAAGGAAATAAAGATTTAAAGAAATTATGAAAATAACGGATTTAGTGCGTCGAAAATACGAAAAATTATCAAAACAATTTAAATAGATTCAATTAATTCAAGAAAAAGGTAGGATTGGACTTCATTGTTCATACCCTCAGTATCCAATTAACATTAACATATATGAATCATTTTCTACTATCACTGATGCACACATTAATTCACCCCTAATCGATCCCTCGTATTCGAGAATCCTAAGGATATTTACCTAATATTGATCCCTCGCATATGAAATAAATACCCCATCATTATAATCATATTCTAGTGCTATTTGCAATCAAAACGTTATGTTCTATTCCTAACAATGTAACGTATAGAGTAAAATCATTTAGTTCAAATTCTAAGAGCACTTTCCAGTCAAACTTAGAATTCAATTTCATGAAACTGGTGATCAAGTAGAATCAAGCATTACAAACAGAATGAATTCACCAATAATGAGTAAAAAAAATTCATACATATCTCAAATATCAAAAAAAATACATAAGGGTATGAAGATCATTGTGTAGAGCATAATATCAACTGAAGACATGACGAAGGAAGCGATCCCCGGTCCGTTTCTGCAGAGTTTCCCCTTTTTTCTCTCTTCTCTCACCTTCCTCTACGTTTTCTGGTGTTTCCTCACGTTCCAGCCTCCTTTTCCATGGCTCCCTTGCATGGTATTTATAGCATTTGATGGAGGTTGTGCCAGAGCAACTCGCCCAGGCGAGTTATTACTTACTCCTGAAGAAGGGTAGCTCGCCCAAGCGAGTTGTTGCTTAATCCTGAAGAATCTTCATTAGCCCAGGCAAGCTGATTGCTAGACTGGGCGAATTTTACTTCTTGAAATTTCTTAGATTGACCTTTCAGCCCTTTCATCTTGTCTTGGTTGTTTGGATGCCACAGATACCTAACGAAACATCAAAATTAAATAGATGAATCTTCCAAATTTAAAGAACAACATTTATAAATGTACAAAATATAAAACAACTAGAATTAGGGAAAGTTTATAAGAAAAACTATTGAAATCAAAAGATAAGTGCTAACATTATAATCCCGAAACTAACTAAAATATAACACTTATCAATCACAAACATATTTTAACCAAAAAATATTTATTTTTTATAATATTGGTCTCCTTAAAATATTTTGTCTATACGGTATTGTCCTTTTATATTATTTTTGTTTTAATTAAAGTTTATTTTGTGAACTAGTTACATTTGTATACATAGAGAGGCACATTTATCAACAATTTAAATAAATTAAAATTTAATAAGAATTGTTAAATTTAAAGCAAACTATCCAAATTGACACAGATTTATGTAAAATTTCTTAGAATTAATTTCCAATTGAAACCATATGCTTATCAAATTTTTAATATAACATGCTACTAGTCTAAAATACTACTAATATATATGAAACAAAACCTATAATGGCATATTCATTTATTGACTTAGGTAATTTATTTTCGTAAAAAATCAACATTTTTTTTTGCTTTCAAGAGTAGACCAACTGACTAAGCAAGTTGTAACTTAATTTCTTTTTCATGGATTAAACATAAACTGAAACCACAAACTATCACCAGAATATATAATAATGTAAAACTATAGAATTAGTCAAACCAACACACCTTCATGTCGTTGTAGCTTGCATATGAAAAAAATTATGTCACCAAAATGTATATACTAAAAGCAACGACTTCCATGGCCTCAGTTCTCAACGCAAACAGTTTATATCGCCCAATATTGGTAAAGATTTTTTTTCTTTAAATGAGTCAGTTTAATTTCTATGTATTCGCAACTTACATTTTTTTACACTATTCATAAATGAGAAATCACAATAACTATTATTTTTGTGCAAAATATATTTTTGGTTTCTCAACTTTTAGTTACTTTAATTTTTAGTCCATAAACAAAATTTAATTGCTCTTAATCCCTATATTTTTAATGTTTACATTTTTAGTCTTTGTCCTTGAGGATCACTATTAAGTAAAGACGTGTCAACCACGTTAGAGCTACCTGGCCTATTAATCTCACGTGGCAACCACATGTTAAATTTTTAGGTATATTGTGTTCTTATTCCTTCATCTTTTTATGATATTCACTTTTAGTCCTGCAACAATTTTTTTTTTATAGAATTTAGTCTCTTAACAATTTTTTGATTGCTTAATGTCCATCAACAATTTTTTTGACTAATCTTAGTTACCTAAATTTTGTTTGTCATTTTTTTATTGTTTCTCATCAAATATCACCATTAAGGATGGTATGACTTACCACATGGACTACTAGTATGATCTAATAGTCACTTGATAAAGTATTTAATGTTCAAGACATTTTCTAGCAGTTCTAAGGAATTATAAATTTTTTAAGGTTTTAGTCCCTAATCTTTTGTTTGCTCAGATGGCCTCTCCCCCTATGCAGGGGTGGACCCAGGGGGTAGCCAATGTCCACACGTGCAGACATTAAAATTTGGCCCTTTTTTTTTAACAAAATGGCACCGTTTCACTTTGGGCATTTTTCAGGTTTTCTTCTTCCTTAAGTTCATCCGTAGCGGCAGCGTCACTGAGTCACACACCTCGCGACCCGACCTTGTCTTCAAGCCTCGACCTCGCGACCTCTTCTTCAAGCCTCACAACCTTCGTCCGTTCAAGCCAGCTTCATCACGCCGTCCATTCAAGCTTGATCGTGACCTTCGTCTTCAACCTTCGTCGCGCCGTCGCCATCCAAGCCTGAAGCCTTCGAAGGTATGCGTTTTTTTGTTTATATATTCCGTAAGTCAATGCATTTTTTTATTTGTCATGGAGGGCGTCAATGGTATAGGATGTTAATTTTTTGATTCAAGACAAAATGACAATGTGATCTGAGCAGAGTCTGATTTTGGTACTATGAAGTCATTTTAATGGATTGACGAAAGTTGTTATGGTTATATATACTGGTTTAGTCTCTACTTGAATAACCAGGTTGAACTGGTTAATTGTAGTCTGGTTTAGTGTTAGAGTGGCCAGTGGATTTGGAAGTTATTTTCTTCTTTGTTGTTACCTAGCTCTAACATGTCCATTTGCAAAATTAACGATGATAAGAAATCTTCTTCGTAGATTAGTACTGCTCTTTATATGCATTTCATATAAGGCTTATGAAGGATGGTGATACATTATGGTTAATTGCTTACCTATTGTAAGTTGCAGCCATTTGAGTAATCTATTAGTAAAATACTTTATGCCTTTAAACTGCATTATCTAATATATACTTTCTGTGTAGACATGATCTCTCCAGTTATGTCTCTAAACTCTTTTTTTTTTTTCTTTCAATAATAATGTGCAGGGAGACCCAAATTCTCCTGGTATCATACCACTGGTTATTAAGGATGTTTTCAGTATGATCCAAGATGTAAGCTTATTTTGCAAGATTAGTAGTTGTTGATTATTTAAATTACATATCTGACATTATGCCATTGTTGTTCATCATAAGTTTATGCTTTAAAGTCATGTGAGGTCGTTGTATCTTTTGTTAATAGTTGCTCTGTGTGTATCAAGTGTGTCGCTCTCTTACTTTCTCCTATAAATGGCCATGTCTGCACCCCTTTTAGTTATTTACAAGTATACTTGATTGAGCTCTATGTTCTTAAAAAAAAAAAAAATTCGGGGGCGCTGCTCTCGAACCTCTGCCACTAAGTGTGAGGACATAAAAAAATTTTCCTGGGTCCGTCACTGCCCCTACGTATAGACTCTTCGATCTCTCCTTGAGCATTTTTGCACTTAAGAATTTGTAGTGCCTTAGAACGGCTAGAAAAATGTCTTGAACGAGTAATATTGTATCATGTGACTGTTACATCATACCAACAATCTACATGTCAAGTCATGTGATTGTCACATCATCGCTTAGCGATGATATTTGATGAGAAAAACTAAAAACAATGACAGACAAAAGGTGAGGGACTAAACTCGGTAACAAAAATTGATAAGGAGCAAAGACCGGTCAAAAAAATATTGAGAGACTAAAAGTGAATTTCATAAAAAAAGATGAAGAATTGAAAATATAATTTACTCAAAAAATTTGACACGTGGCTTTCATGTCATCATTTGACAATTTAACGGGCGGGACTAAAAACATAAACACAAAAAAATATAGTGACTAAGATCGATTAATTTTTTTATGAACTAAAAACACATTTTGTTCATTATTTATAAGGTAATTATTATAAAAGTTTACAAACTTACATGCATATTACTTTATGATTGGGTGACTAGTGTAAAAAGTCTATAATTTGTGCATAAACTATTTACTCAATAATAGCAATTACCCAACATGTTCTCTAATATATCACTGTTTATAGAAAGTGTTGATATATTCCCAATGTCATTAGATATTTAGATAAAAAGGCTTACTTATGTATTTTGATACTCGATAATTTAGTGAATTTTATTTTGGATTCCTAATAATTTTTATTGTATTAAGTTTCTTATAAACAAAATTTTTATTTTTGCTCCTTGTTGTTTTGTTTTAGTCCTTCTAGTATTGAAAAATATTTGATGGAGACTAATAAAAAATTATCTACATATCTTAGGGACAAAAACAAAAATAGATATATTAGAAGGACTAAAATAAAATAGCAAGCACCAAAAATAATTTTTTTATTAAGGAATCAACACAAACATTTATTAGGAACCCAAAATAAAACTAACTAATCCAGAATAAAAACGTTATGAATCGTATAAACAACAATTTCAATCATTTTAAAAAAAATATACTTAGTATACATACAAGTTTAATTACAATCTATCAATTATCTAATATTAAACCCAAATTAAAAATCAAAAATAGAAATCATAATGTCTCACTTTTTATTGTTGCATGAATTAACAAGGCTAGCTGAAATGTTTCGGACTAATGTTTGCTTTAACACAATTCTAAAATTTGAGTTTTTAGCAAACAATTTGTAGGTTGAAAGGGAAAATTTGCATTAATTTCAACCGGAATGGATTATCAACTGAATTTGGAGATAACTGGGATATAAAAGATAAATGATTTTTTATTTTATAAATGAAACAGAAAACAAATAACCAAAAAAGAGATAATTGTATTGATTTTATTACATTGTGACTAACAATAAAAAGATGACCTTAAATTTATGCATATTTATGTAAAAGTCACATCTCATTTATGCAACACTAAAATTGTTGAGATTTTTGTGGCAACACCAATCATTAACATTAGGAAGAGTTTGATGATCTATGTCATGACATAATTTTTGTGTGCTGAGAAGCTTCTTGTTTGAACAAAAAATGATGTTTGGACTAGTGTATTGTTTTATCCTATGAATAAAATTTTATAGCAAGAAAAAATAGTTTTAGAACATAAAAATTTGGAAAATAAACATAAATATCAAAAATTGATGATCATGAATTAAGTCACTTAAAAATAAGCAAATAACACTGTATTGGAAAAAAAAGAGGAGAAAATGAAGACAAAGAAGAGACAGAATTAAATTTGGAAACACATAAAGGTGGTATATTATCTATATCCAAAGCACACTAAGTTTATACATATGATTGCTGGTGATGTCAAATCCTAATTTTTTGCTATATATCTACTCTTCTCAAATGTGTGGACTCTTCTGGATCACGTGATCCCCAAAATCTGATTTGTTGTTGCACCACCAAAATTGATGTTTTGGCTCCTATATTTAAAGAGGCAAGAATCTCTCCTATAACTTCCAATTCTCCGTGCTTCCATTTTCCAATTTCTGACATTAATTTTGAATCTGCATGCCTCGTGCCAACCATGACAAGGTCATAACAACTCTCCATGTATTCAATAACTGAAAGTACATCCCTTCCATCCATTATCATCTCCTCTTTGTAAGAAACTCTTTCGTTCCGGAATGCCTTAAGCCTAAACTCGCTCAAGATCTGTGTGTCAAGCATTTTGCTCTTTTCTGTTTCTCCAACAATCTCAGCTGAAGATGAGAAATGAAAAAGAGTAATATGTACATAAGGTTGATCTAACACGCGTCTCGCATATGAAAGTGCTTCTCGATCATCTGCACCACCAAAGAAGAGCACAACCACTTGATATATTTGATCCCTTTCTGAAGCCACACCAAAACATCTTTTGATTACCACGATCAATGAGGACACCAACTGAGCAAGGAGCTTTCTCTAGAACCTTTTTGTTGAGCTGCTTAAGAGCAAAAGATGACTCAGTTATCCCTCCAAGTATCCATTGCTTATGAAAAGGTATGATAATTAAAGTTGTTCTCTTTTCAAGTGCCAAGTAGCACACATCATTGTGCATTGTAGCATAGGGAGAAATACCGTTATAGGAATGTAGTTTGACCTTGCCCTTGTATGCATCTCCAAAATTATTGAATGAGTTGAAAATCCTTTCAGTTTGAGTTGGATGTTGACTAGGCTTCTTCCGCGGCAAGGGTGCAATAGGAGAGGAGAGACCTCGACCATTGTGCCACAAATATTAAAAAAAATTGCCTAAATTCCACGCGAACAATATTATTTCCCACACGGCCACACGTCGTATTTCGCTATTCAGTCCAGCAAAATACGTTAGCTGATGTGGCGCAATTTTGTTGGCCACGTATTTTGCTACAAGCGCTAGCAAAATACGTGGTCAATGAGTCAGGGACCAGGCATAAACGGGCAGGACATGTGGCAGCTGACGCCGATTTCACTAGGGTGCACAGTGAAATACGTGTCCTATTTCACTAGGTGGGGGGTGAAATACGTGTAGTACTGACACGTGGCAGCTCCTTACTAATTCGCTACCCAGCCCAGCGGAATATGTGTCTTATTTTGCTACCCAGCCTAGCGAAATATTTGTCTTATTTTGCTATCCATCCTAGCGAATTATAACCACACCCCCACTTATATAACCACACCCACCTCCATTTCTACATCATCTCACACTTTCTCTTCATTGGAATGTTGTATAATTTTTTTTTGAATCTCTGCAAAATGAGTGGTAGTAGAATTGGTTTAATCACCATTGTATATTATAATAAGAGGAGATATTTTGGACCGAATGGTCAAGTCTTTGAAGGAGAAAGCAAATTGTTTCGTATGCGTCGAGGATACAGCTATCATGATTTGATGAAAATGATATACAAGAAGTTGAGATTACAACGGGGTCAATCTATATCTCGATTGAGTGTTAGATGTGCATCCGACAACCCGGTGCAATGGGTTGGTGTGGATATTGTAAATGATGATGATGTAGCCTTAGTTACAGACGCATGCACATCCGATAGAGGAGACCCCAGATTTATCGAATTGTATGTGGAATTAAACTGTGGTGAACTGATGTGTTGCAAACACATCTTGTTTTTAATACAGTTTTAGGTTTTATTTTAGTCAAATACTTAGGAAATTAGTTTAGAATGAAGTAAAGTTGTTAATTTATTGTTTTTAATCTTACTCAATACTATTTAAGCAATTGCAGGCTAAAAAGAGGAGCTCAAGAGCAAAGAAAGAAGAAAAGCAAGATTTTGGTCTGGCGCGGATCGCGCCAGTATCCGCGCCAGTAGCACCATGTATTCGAAGCTCCGCGCGACTCGCGCCAGAGTTCGTGCTATCAGCGCCAAATGACTGAAGTCAGGCCTCCTCCAGCTCGAACACTCCACGCGATCACCGTGGAGTACCACGCTATCAGCGCCACATATTCGAGCAGTCCACGCGATCAGCGCGGGAATCCGCGCGGATCGCGCCATAAAGATCTTGTTTCCTGTTTTAAGTTATCTGTTCGAATTTCTGATAAAGATTAAGCTTTGTTACTACAATTAGATGATTTTTATAAATATTAAGCCTCTGACTGAGTGAGGGCATCTAGGGAGCAGCCATTAGCATCTTTCTTCATATTCTTACAATCCAAAACCCTAGAAATCAAGAATCAAAGCAAGAATTGCAACAGAATTATGAATCAATCAACAGCTTTTGTGTTCTTGAGGCCTATGGCAGGCTAAATCCTTTATTGTAGAAAGGCCATGAACTGATGAGAACTCCTCTGTAATTGCCTGGTATTAAAATAAATATATGTTTTGATTGTTTTATTCTTATCTTCTCTTCATGCTTATTCTTATTTGGAATTGATCACTTCAATTAAGTACTTAGGGTTAGGATTCGCAATGGGAACTTTGGGGTTCTAATTTCTGACCTGTTAAGAATAACACTTGTTTATCACCTAGGAATATGGATGCATGAATGCAGAATTTATAATACGATCTTTTGAAAGCTTAAACTGATAGATTTCACTAAGGAATTAGGTTTTTGATTCAGGTTAAAGGGTTAATTCACTAAGGAATTAGGGATTAACTAATCTAGGAAAGACTTATTCTCTGAACAATCACAACAGGAACCCATATGATATATTCTCTAAATGCTTAACGTGACAGGATTCATAAAGGTTTAGGGTTCTTGATCAAATTAAAGGGCCGAATCGCTAGTTATCTAGGTTTCACGAATATAGAAAAGATTTATCATATGTGCACATGAACTTAACAAACCAGTCAAGTAAAAGAGGAGGAATCAGAAGGGATTGTGCCTGACTACAATTAATCGTCCATTGGTATTTTCCCTAAATCAATTTACTGCATATTTCTTTAACTTTTGTCTTTTAATTATACAATCAACCAATTCAATCAACAACACTTTTCTGCGTATTTTCTGTTTTCTATTTCAATCATATTGGTTAACATTGCTGTGAAAATCACCCCAATCCCTGTGGAGAATGATACTCTACTTACCTAACTTTATTACTTGTAAACGATCGGTGCACTTGCCGTAATCGCACAACAAGTTTTTGGCGCCGTTGCCGGGGATTGGTTAAACGGATTTTTTATAGTATTCTTAATCTTTGTGATTGAAATTTTTGCTACTAATCACTTCTCTGAGTTTTATGCGAGGTGTAGCCAATTCTGAGGATTTACAGTTTGATTCAGAAATAGAAAGAACAATCCGAAGGAGACTAGCTAGCCAAAGAAGAAGAGAAGCAGAAAATTCTGACTTTGATTCACTTCCAGAATCAGACTCAGAATTAGAAGAAAATATGGCTGAGGCAAGAAACAACCAGCCGAGACCAGAAGATGAACTGATGGGGGATATTCTGGCCCCAATGTTCACTAGACCTAACTCCAGTATTGTGAGACCCACCATACAAGCTAACCACTTTGACATAAACCCTTCATTGATTGCTTTGGTGGAACGCAGTCAATTTGGAGGAGAGGACTTTGAAGACCCACATGACTTCATAGACAGATTTCTCAGAATCTGTGACACTATCAGACACCAAGGGGTCTCTGATGATGCAGTAAGACTAAGTCTCTTTCCTTTTGCTGTTAAGGGAAGCGCGCTGAGATGGATGAACCGACAAACATCAAATAGCATCTCAATGTGGGAGGACTTAGTCGCACGATTTTTTGCTGAATACTTTTCCATGGACAAATACAACCGGTTGGTGAACGAAATCACCAATTTTACTCAGAATGGAAGAGAATCCTTATGCGCTGCATGGAATAGATTTCAAGAGTTAATCAGGAGGTGTCCACAGTATGATATGCCTGTAGGTAAGCAGGTACGTATATTCTTTAAT
>PYAF01000784.1:15118-26885 GCA_007407185.1 Glycine tomentella
TGGACACCTACAGAGAAATGCTTCATGATCCTCACATGAGGCTTAGGACTAGGCTGGGTACAGGTCCTATGACTGCTGAGGATAGGCTCCTACATTACATAATCACATATGTAATAACCCCTAGAGCAACCAACCATGCCCAAGCAACTGATGAGGATCTTCAGTTGGTATATGGGCTGAAAAACCATATTCCCATGAATTGGGTGCTCATTATTGAAGAAATCATGCTTAAGTCCAAGAGACTTGTGAACTACCCTTTCTCATATCCTGTATTTGTCTCTAGGCTGATTGATCATTTCAACATTGATGTTGAGAATGAAGTTGTAGACAACACAAACTCATCCAACAGCCAAATTAAAGAGAAACATTTGACCAAGATGGGTATGAGGAAGACACCCAATGGCTGGGTGATGGCCAATCAAATTGGAGCTGTTGCACAAGGAGAAGAGATGGCTGCTGATTCTAAAGATAAGGAACAACAACAGCCTGCACAGCCAACCTTCTCTGATGGATATTTCACCCAAATAATTCAAATATAGACCATTAAATAATACGTGCATCAATAATTATGCAAGAATAATTCATATAATACTTTGGCTATAGTTATGGAAATTTCGGGGTGTTACAAAACCATATTGATCGTGTCTCTGAGTCGACCTAGAATTAGCTTAGTTAAATGTTTTGATGCGTCTTGAGAAAGCAATATCACTATCCTCATCTTCTCTACGTTCTCTCCTCATCCTCCTATCTTCCTCTTCTCTCCTTACTCTTCTAGGATAGTGTCTCCTATGATTTTCTCTTCTATCATGTTGTCTCCTTTCCTCCCTCTCACTCCTTTCATCATAGTAATTTCCCCCAAAAGAAGAAACATAATCACTTTTGCTTCTACTACCATAAGCCAATCCATCCACACTACTCATGGAACTACTCTTTCTTGTTTTCTCCTTTTGCAACTCTTCAAATTTTGCATCCATTCTAGTTTGCAATTTCTCCATTTGCTTAGTCATGGCTCTCATCAACCTAGAAGTTTTAGGTGACAAAGCATATCCTCCACTTGAACTCATCCTTCAAGAAATTGTTAGCAAAACACAAGTATATATAAGAAATTCCTCACCACTCTCTAAGTGTTTACTCTCACTCTCGTGTTTGCACACTTTCAAGGCTTTTTCTATAATATTCTCTCTTGCCTTTTTCCACTCTTATTCTCTCTTTAGTTCTTAGGCAAAAACTTCAAATCAAATCAAGCCTCTTTGTTATAGTGAAATATGAAATGATTCTAGACAAAGCTTAAGAGTCCAAAGAATAGAAGACTTCTAAGACAAAACTTTTGGAAATTTAAAGAGACAAGCAACAAAGCACAATTTAGAAAGGACTACTCAAATTGGAATTTATGAGACAACTCAAGGAATGCTACAACTGTAATAAACTTCACAATAAAAATATGCCAATGAATTCAATTGCTAAAAGGCATTTTCATCAATTCTGAATGTCATACACTTTCACTTGATTTTGTTGTTCAAAGCAATTTTGAAAACTTGTGATTTTGTAGCTTGTTTCTAATTTTCTGTTTTCCATCTACTCTTCACTATTTCTTTTGCTTTCTAATAACACTTGATGCAATTTTTGTTTTTGTTTTTGTTTTTTTTTTTTTGTTTCTAACACTTGCTCCAGATCAAGCACGAAATGGAAATCAAAAGAAAGTATTACACAACACAACAACAACACTAATACAAATTGACAAGAATCAAAAATAGAAATTAGGGAAACTATGAAGAACACATGAAGAACATGAGAAACATGAAGAACATGAATTCACGAGGAAACTTGAAGAAAACCTAGGATTTTTGTAACACAACACATAACAAAACTACAGCACTAAGAATCACAAGAAAACATCAAGAAACAAGGAATTACTAAGGATTTTCGTTTTTGACTCTAATGCAGAATTTTACCTTTGAAGAATCCCAAAACTGAAATTGAAGAAGAATTTCACAAGGTTTAAGCTCTGATACCAAATGATGGACTCCTGAACTGAATCAAGTCCTGTTTGCCCCGATCCTCCTTGCAATGGAATCAATTCTTCAATTGAAAGAAAAACAGAGTGTGAATGCTCTGCTTTATGACAGCTTTTTAGGTTTTTGTATTTTAGGAATTGGAACAATGGAAGAAGAATAGAAGTGGAATTGGATTGACACCATGGAATAGGAATTCCAATAAGTCTTGCAAGAATTACCACAATAGCTCAGAAGCTATTGATAAGAAACAAGAAGTTTTTCACTAAGAACAAGGGAGAATAACTCTCAACCTCTCACACAAAGTGCAATCTAATGTCATTCAATCAAAAGTTCTTACAATCTATTGTGATGTGGTTCATATAGACCACGAATCTACAAGCTAAATGAAATGTAAATGCGTCCTAAATGAAACCCAAACGTAGCTTCCAAGACAAGCTTCCAAAAACAGCTTTTAAATCTAAAAATAGTGCTTCTGCAGAAGGAACGACTTTAATCGATTATTTCGTAATGGTAATCAATTATTTTGAATCAAATAATCGATTACTAGATCTTGGTAATCGATTATTTGTTCATATCAGGCCTGGAAGCTGTTAGGATTTTTCACGGCAAGCGCACCGTTTTATCGTTGCATGTTTACAAATTTGTAAAAGTTCGTCTCCACAGGGATTTGAGTTTACATTGGTTGTTTTAAATTGTTACCAGTCTAGTAGTTTATATATAGATGATAGAAACGGAGATTCATATGTTGGTTTCGTGCGTAAAGTAAAAGTAAAAGTTGCAGAAAATAAACGATTACGGAAAATAAACGAATACAAGTCAAGGAAGTGTAGGATTGGATTTCGTCTTGCTTATCCCTTTAATTGATTTTACCTATGCATGTTCTATTCTTATTGACGCACACATTTTTATAAACTTAATTTGATTCCTCGCACTTAAGTCCTAAGGATATTTTACTAAATATCGATCCCTCGCATATTTAATTAATACCCTAGCATTAAACTTCTAATCACGTGTTTCGTGCGATCAAAACATTAAGCCCTATTCCTAGCAACATAACGTAGTGAGTGATTTAATTCAGTTCAAACCCTAAATTTACTTTCCAGTCGCCTTTAGGGTTAAGTTCATGAAACTAACGATTAATTAGAATCAGGTGTTAAGCGTAAAATAAAATCATCAATAAGTAATAGAACAATGCATAAATAATTAAAAGATCATAAGTATAAGAAGAGTACGTCCAATCCTTAGGAAAGCTTAAGCAAACATCGACATAACCTCCTCGAGAGAACCACTGACTAAGCTCGTCATCGATCCTCTTTTCGGCAGAATCTCCTTATACAATTCACTCTACCTCACTTCCCTAAGTTCTACTCTCACTTAAGAACCAAAAACAACTTAAATATGAACAAGTAGGTGATTTGGGAGAGAAAAGCAATGGAATGCATCCCCTGGCCTTCAAATTTCGTCCCTATTTATAGATTTTGGGGTGCTGGGTGCTTTGGTCGCCCAAGCCACCAATTTCTTCACAAAATGGGCGCCTGGGCGAGTTAAAGGTGTTTCTTGGAACTTATTGCTCGCCCAGGCGAGCAAAATAGGCATAAACTGGTCGCCTGGGCGAGTTAGAAGCTTAGTCATGAAGGATTCTTTGGGCCTTGGTGCTTGTTGGGCTTGGAATGCTGTTGGTACTTCATTCTTTGGCTTAGTTCACTCCCAGCTCTTGGTTTTCGCAAGCTTGATTCTTCCGTAACCTTTAACCCTAGAAAAATTAAAACATTTGATTGGATGAAATCTTTTCAAAACATAAAAGCATAACTTATCTTAACATCACCATCAATTAACTAGGTTTCTAGGGTTAACTTGTGAATAACTCAATTAAAATAACGGATAAGTGCCATATTTGAATTCTATTTTTACTAAAATGTGGCACTTATTAGAAGCTGATTCAAGAACAAAGTAATCGATTATTTCACCAAATAATCGATTATCATAGGAACTCCCACAACCATGTAATCGATTACAAAACGAAATAATCGATTATCACAGGAACTCCCACTTCCATGTAATCGATTAAAAGATGGAATAATCAATTATAACAGAGCTATTTACAATCTACATTTATACAAGTGTATTTAATCGATTACAGGCTACTCGTAATCGATTACAACAGATAAGCTCAACATTTTGTAGCCTTCTCCATGGTTCTCCAAGAGATATAAGCTAGATTGTATATAATCTTAGAGTGTTTGAGCCCTAGCCCTTGTCATTGGCCTTTTAATCACCAAAGGAAGTTCCTCCATGTGTAATTCCAAGTCTTCCTTCAATTGCCTTGGTTTAGGATTGTATCAAGTAGTCATACTTTGCAATTCTAAATAGCAGAGGCTTGTTGGTGGAGTCTCGTTCTTCCATTTCTTTCATTTATTAGGATCTTCCGCTGTATTTGATAGAATACTTAACTCGAGAGGTTGAGCTTTGATGCCAACTGAAATATGATAAATTAAACTAGAAAGGGGGTTGAAAAGTGTGTTAGATAAACTTTGAAAACATTTCGCAATGGAAGTGATTTTATAAACAATTATAAGTTCACAAAGACTATTGTATAGTGACAAGTCTTATGTTTTCATAAAAGGCAATAGATCGTCGTCCAACAGTTTATAAATAGTGTTTTGAACTAAAACTTGTGTGCAAATATGTGTCAATAGTGTACTTTAGAAATATTTTGACAAACTTAAAGGAGAGTAGTAGAAACACTTACAACAAGTATTCAGACCTGCCACTCTTGACTTACAAGTATTGTCTAGGCCATTACTAGCACAACCCTTAGACTCCCTATGAATCTAAGAACACCCAAGTATTGTTTTGTCACTAAGTCACTTTTGGCTTTCACAATCAACAGTTTATAAAATCATAGATTTTAACACTCAGAGAGTGTGTTTACAATGAAGTATAGCTAGATAACTTTGCTAAGCAAATGATTGAATCTATAAACACAATGTTTCTCTGCTTTTTTCTTTCACTTTGGACTTGGGTATTGATAATGTTCTTCGTTAATTCGTCAATCTTCAGAGGAGACTTGATGTGCCTTTTATGCTTTTGGAATGAGTGAATTAGGTAGGATTTTGACTAATTAGAATATGACCATTGATAATCTTTGAATCTCTAATTCCAGCTAATGATAGATGATGCGCATCTGGATTGATCCTGGATCAATACATTCTAAATCTATCTTTAATATCTAAATTCAAATGTTAGATGTTCATAAAAGAAAAGATAATATACTATAATAGAAATGTTCCTCTTAAATGAATCTTTATAACATGACATAGATGGATTATACTTAATGAATTAGATACTTGATTAAGTGTTTGAATTCAATTGGGCGACTAGTGTAAATAAGACAAATTACAGTGAGTTATAGTGGATGAGTACTTAGTATAAGAAACTTACACTTTTACATAGATGGATTACATCTTTTGTTTTTCTTCTATTGTTTCAGCTCTCGGGTTCGATCAAATTAACTTCCTTTGCTTCGATTCTTTATTTGTCTTCTTTGCTGTTGCACAAGGTAAACCCATATATAGTCTTATCTGATCTTTCATCTAAAACTTTTATTCTACTGTTAATTTTGTATTGGTTTATTATAATCTTCATCTTGGACCATTTTTTTTCTTTGCTATTCTTTCACTTTTAAGGAAATAAATTAATAAATTAACTTAGCTTTTTCCTATTTTATATTTTAATGTGAAAAGAAGAATGGTTGGAAAGGGCATACAACAATGTTTTACCATCACCAACCATGGTTTTAGTGATATAATAATTATTTAAAAGTAATCTATGATTTTCTCACTAAAAGGAAAAATAATTATTATTGTTCATGTTTATGTTACAGCCTATGATTAAAAGAAGTATAAACATGATGCTACTAATGTTGGTAAAGTAGGTGACTTTGCTCCTAATATCCAGGTCCTTAACAGCTGCTTTTGGTTTTAGTGATTAAGCATGATTTAAAAGCAATCTATGAGTTAAATTTAATGAAGAGGTTGACAAATTAGAAACATTTTCTTAATTTTTCATTTTCTCAATTGAGTTAGTTTTCTACTTTTGGATCTGTATATTACAAAGATTTCATGTACTAATAAGATACATGATCGATTCCCTTTCAATTTCCTCATTTTAGCTGATCAAATCATACATTGAGAGCATCATAAGTATGATACTAAGTTAGTTTAATTCATGTGTGCTCATAGCATCATACTGAGTTAGTTTAACTTTTGAATGTTTTTTTTTTCATTTGCACTCTAAGTATGATATGTCTACTTTTGTTGCAGCCACCATGTTCTTGATGAGGCTGAAAGGTCATTGCATGATGCCTTGTGTGTGCTACTCAGACTACCAATGACAGCAGAGTGTTGCTTGGAGGTGGGTGGCCTGAGATGGTGATGGCAAAAAAAGTTGATGCTTTGGCTAAAAAAACTCCTGGAAAGAAGTCTCTTGCTATTGAGGCATTCTCCGGTGCACTCTTGGTTTTTCAAACATTTTATTGCTAATAATGCTGGTTTAGACATTGCTGAGTTGATTTCTCAGCTCCTTGCAGAGCATTAGAAAGAGGGCTGGACTGTTTGAATTGATGTTATTTCTTAAGTATTGAAACTAGTATTGGGTGAATTTATATGATAGGAACTGGTTCAGAGAATGAGAAGGAACTAGATTTTTAATGATGAAAAATGATGTTTACACTGTTGAGAGTGAATTCTAGGTGCACTCAACCTCCTGTTACTTTTTCTCCTCCTATTTATTGCTAATAATGCTGGTTTAGACATTGCTGAATTGATTTCTCAGCTCGTTGCAAAGCATTAGAAAGAGGGCTGGACTATTGGAATTGATGTTATTTCTAGCTTTGTAAGTATTGAAACTAGTATTGGGTGAATTTATATGATAGGAACTGGTTCAGAGAATGAGAAGGAACTAGATTTTTAATGATGAAAAATGATGTTTACACTGTTGAGAGTGAATTCGAGGTGCACTCAACCTCCTGTTACTTTTTCTCCTCCTATTTATTGCTAATAATGCGGGTTTAGACATTGCTAAGTTGATTTCTCAGCTCGTTGCAAAGCATCAGAAAGAGGGCTGGACTATTGGAATTGATGTTATTTCTGGCTTTGTAAGTATTGAAACTAGTATTGGGTGAATTTATATGATAGGAACTGGTTCAGAGAATGAGAAGGAACTAGATTTTAATTGATGAAAAATGATGTTTACACTGTTGAGAGTGAATTCGAGGTGCACTCAACTTCCTGTTACTTTTTCTCCTCCTATTTCCTTCCCTCCAGCCCCTATATATCCCATAGTTAATACTACTAACTGTCTATCAGTCCAGTTAGTTATAACTAACTGTATTTTGCTAATTGGCCCTCCTATTGTACACTCGATCCCACCTCCTACTCCTATCATTATACATTATAAATTATTTAAATCAGGTTACTAATTATAATTTTTAGATTTTATAATTGACTGCATATTTGGGACAAAGACTGGTTGAGCCAGACCAGGTGTGGGACAAAGAAGCCAGGGCCAGACCATGTATGGTATAGGAGATGGGGCTAGACTGGAAGGATTGTGTAAGGGACAAAGACCAACTACTTGTATGTTACTATTACTATTATTATTTTTTTAAGTTTTGTTATTATAGTTTACATGCTTGGAGTTACTCTCTTGTTTGTGATAGATTATAGGGCAATTATGTTGATTTCTTATCATTGGCTATCACATAAAATTTTCTACACCTATTCAATCATATTGATTGTAGTAAAGTTTGCTTTAGAGTATAATAATTTGAATGCACCCTATCTTGTTTTTACTTTACATAGCTTACCTTGTCTAAACATATTATTTGGCAGATATGAAGGGAACTAGAACAAATAAAAATAAAATGAAAAATAGGAGAAGGAAAGACAATGCAAAGGACCTTTCTTCAAAAAAAGAAAAAGAAAATGATAAGGTTAGACATCAGTGTTTCCCTAAGGTGCATAAGAATTACATTGCCATGTTCTGTTTTGGATTTTAAAGACATCAGTGTCTTGGTTTTTGCCATTAGTGAATTTTGAGTTACTTGGATGATGTGAAGTTGGACACTGCTGCAAAGATGTCTTACCATGTTGGTTTGCATTGTTTGCAACTAGTCATCTACAGCTAAATTTAGTATGTGTGTAATCATGTTTCAAGAACATATGGCATTTTTTTTTGTCTAATGTTCTTGTGATCTGCAATTTCTGCTTCAATTTATCATCAGGTCATTAAGAAGTATAAATGCTTGGAAATTGATCTTGATGGTTTATATAAAAGGATGTTGCTTCTTAAGAAAAAGAAGTATGCAACTGTAAAGTTGTTGTATAAAGATGGCACCCCATATGAGGTATTTTTATGATATTTATTCTTTTGCATTACCTAATATCTTGGGAAGATCATGATGTGGGATTAATGTATGGTACAATCTATTGAACGTAAAGGTCTCAACATTGCTCGTCGTGACTAGAGCATATTAGCTAAACAACTAGGAGATTTTTGCTTTACTCAAATTTTATCGAGAGGGTATGTTACTTACCTTTGCCTAATTTGACTCTTTCAAATGCTGGATTACTAATTTCTCTAGTAACTAAAAATTATGGTTCCTGTGCTTACAGGTCATGCGAAGATGTTGTGGAGTCAATCCACAACTCACTAATGAAGGTAAATTGTATTGTTTTGTAGTATCAGATAATTTTTTTAATAACTCGTGATTTTCCAGGTTACTTTGCTAGTTTTCATCATTGTGGTTGCTTTTGTTGTAGTAATCTGGATTGGACTAAGAAAGAATCCCATTGATTCTAAAGTGGCAGCTCGGGTATGGGACAATAATTTTAGCTTTAGTTTATAATTTATCCATTAAAAAAGACTTTTAGATCTTAGATGGACTTGCTGAGAATTTAGCTAATGACAAAATACAATGTTATCATTTGATTCATGTAGCCAATCTCATTTAGTGGAAAAGGCTTTGGTTGCTATGATGCCATGAGCCACTCTTTAACTTTCTTGGTGGCATAATAGTTGAAATTACTTTTTATCTTAACCATCATCTCTATTTTTATATAAGGAGTAAATGGCTGTTAATTTATTATTTTTAATTTGAAAACATAAGCTTACTCTTATATAAAAAAGCTTCTATTTCATTTTGATTTAATATATAATTCTAAACATATAAAGAACCTTGTCACCTAATTCAATATATTTTTCCTTGGTAAAAGAAAGTGGCCTAGGGCCAAACAAAGTTAAATTCTTCTAGGGACTTAGTTGGCTCAAATATATCCGTAAATATTTTTTATATAGATGGTTACAAATTTAGGAGGATAAGAAATCCTCCTTTAAAAGTAGAAAAAAAATTGGAAAGAGAGATCCAAGAATCATTGAAGCCATGCTACCCAATCTCCCAACATATCCGGTAAGAAAAACCCTTGTAAAATGGTTGTGTACCCCATGTAATTTACACTTGTTTCTTTCCAAAGTATGACAGAAACCTTGAAGGTTATTCTAATTTCCATGGTAGCACCTCGTGGTAGTGCTATTCCTCGCCACCACCCTCAATTCCATCTAAAGAAAACAAAATACCCAAATAAAAAAATTTGCAAACAAAACATACCCAAAACGTGAAAAAAATGCAAACTTTGTAAATAGAAGAGGTATAAGAGAGAGAAGAAGAAAATAGAGAAGAGAAGAGAAGAAAAACAAAGGAAGCTATAGATAAAAGTAATCGTACTTGTCGATGTCGGTGTCAGGGGGTCGAGAGCTTTGACAATGAGGTCAAATGGCTTGAACTCGCCCAACAGAACAAAGAAAAGAAAAAGAAACAAAGGACGCACAGAGAGAGGGAGAAGGAAGTGGAGAAAGAAAGAGAGAGAAGGGAAGAAATTTTTGTCGAGAGAGAAAAACTAAGATTAGTTTCAAATTTCACCACCTTCTTTTCCTTCTCCATCACCAACCTCCACCCCTCCTCAATCGGTGGCGGCCTCGCATCGATGAAACTTTAGGCTTTTAGTTTAGGGCTCTCTCTCTCATCTCTATACACTGTTGTGCTATGAGTGTGAGTGAGTGAGACATGACGCTTTTAATTTGCCGCTTAAACGAAAATGAAAACACAACGGGTTTTAAAAAAAATCGTACTTAAACACAACATTCTAGGATGGTTTTTGTAAAACCATTGTCGTTGAAATCACGAATATTACAAAATTGTCACCACATTCAAATTGAAGACGGTTCTTCGATAACCGTCATCGTTTAGCTATCATAGAAAATGCTTTTTGTAGTAGTGCCCCGTATACTATAATGAACTATAACAACAAGAAATGCCAATGTCAGTGACACCACAACCTACACTCTCTTTTGAATATTTTTTTATAATAGGTTAAATTTATTAAAAATCACTAAATTTAGTGAGCCTTTTGATTTAGAAATCTAACTCACTAAAAGATTTTCAATAAATTTCAATTATTATATAAAAAATGTTACTTAGAGGAAATGTCATGTCACAAACTATAATACTCTTTTTTTATATTTTTTTATAATTGATTAAAATTTATTAAAAATTATCGAATTTAATGAGCTATCTTGATTTAGAAGTACAACTTGTCAATATCGAAGATTTCAAATAAATTTCACTAATAATATAGAAAGTGTTGGCTAGAAAGAAAATGTCGGAAAGAGGTTCGCTGGCATTCATTGTTACACATAAAGCAAAAAACTCTTCTTGGACCAAACTTTAAAACAACAATGAGTTGATTAAAGGGTGATGAGAAGAAGAGAGAAAGCTGCAACAAGGGAGGTAGCTGAGCCTGGCGATGGAGGAGGCGTAGTTGAACCGGGCTCGGCTGGGGGAGATTGGGGAGGTGGTGTTTCATCGCCAGAAGAAGGTGGGGTAGGAGTGGTTCCAGAAGGAGGAGATGGACCTTGAGTTGGAGGTGAAGAAGTGATGGTGGCAATGCTCAGCTTTTGGCCACTGTTGCAATGGCCTTGGATGGTGCATGCAAAGTAGAAGTCCCCGGTGCGATTGAGTGCGATTCTAGCTGGCGATGTGGTAATGACTCCCTGGTTTTGATTCACGCTGCAACCGTCAAAGCTTGCTTTGTCGGTAAGTTCGGCCACGGTGTGGCTTGAGGTGAATGTGAAGACTGCAAATAGGAAAGATCATCTCATAACAAACACGTACAATAATGCTACACGTACACGTAGAATACTAGAATGAGACCAAGTTTGCCTTGGACTTTAGGGAATACGTTTTTTTTTTTTTTTTTTAACAGTGTATTTTAAGTCAAAAGTAAGGATTAATTTTTCAAGGTATTAAGTTTCATTTAAAGATAATCTCATTTAATAAATATTTTTCATATTTATGAGTCAAAAATTGAACTTTATGACAATATGTTAAAGAGATAAGATTATTTATCAATCATGTCACATCATATTGATTAAGAATTATTTTTAAAATGGATGTTTACCAAAAAGAAATGAAAATAATTACATGTGTGATTTTAATTATTGAATGCTCGTATAATGAAAATGAAACAAATTATTTATTTTAAAATAACTCTTATTCATATATCAAGAGACGTTTATAATAATTTTTACGCGCGTTACTTAACTAATTATAATTCAGATGGTAATTGTTTAGGTAAACAACTTAATTAATAACACATTTTAATTAAATACTTATTTAATAAATTTTTCTTAAATAA
>PYAF01000784.1:31249-50200 GCA_007407185.1 Glycine tomentella
TCTCCTTGGAGAAGGTTTTGGGTGGTGGAGGGTGATGGAAAGAGGTTGGGGAAACTTTGGGAGCTTTTGGGAGGCTTGATTCTCCCATTTTCGTGCCTTGGGAGCTTTATATACTTGCTCAGCACCGCCTCCACTCGCCCGGGCGACCAAAAATAGCCTGTTCCACTCGCCTGGGCGAGTAGCCCTTTTTCTGGAATTTTCTGTCGTAGTGAAAAATTAATTTCTGACGTTCCAGACATTATTTGGACAATCCCAACGGTTAAAAGTTATATATATGGGTTAGGAAGCTTTCTTTAAAATTTGAGGAAGCTCCAACGGTTAAATCATCTATAATGATAATTTTACTAAAACAGGTTTTCGGGTTAAATTCAGAATCACTCCATTACACGCAATTCAAACAACCTCTCCATAACTTGACATCTTCTATAACCTAGGGATGGGAACATAAATTTTCTTCTTTTTATATCTTTTGATGATTAAGAAAGCCTTATTGCACTTTTGGCTTTCTGTCATAAACTATTCCAATAGTCTGTTATTTAAGAGTATTCTTTATTACCATCATAAAAATATCTATTCAAAATATCTAAGGGTGTTTTTATCTTTTCCAAAATATTCAAGGACATTTATGTACATTTCTATTCTAAAATATCTAAGGGCAGTTTGGTGATTTTTAAAATATCCAAGGGCGTTTTAGTCATTTTGACCTCAAGGGCATTTTTGTCATTTTCAAAAATGTCTAAGGGCATTTTTGTAATTTTCATCTTAAGGGTTTTCTAGTAATTTCTACTTTATGAAAAGAGTGAGATAGTTATTATTATTATTATTATTATTATTATTATTATTATATATATTTTAAACATATTTCTATCCAATTATCATCACATTTTTAAAATTTTGAGGATGTTACAATGCTGGTTGAATTCAAATTCAAATCTAGCTCTTATCTTCTCCTTTTGATATGAAACTAACTACTATAGTTAATTCATATTTAAAATATTTAAATTCAAAATTTAAATTATCAAATTTAAATATTAGATAATTAATTTAACTATTTAAATTAATTAACAATGTCTTGTTGATTCAGATGAAGCCAAGCATCAATGAACAAAGATCAAGCTTCAAGGTTTTGTGCTTTCAACATGCTCAAAGGAAAAGTTCCAAAGAAAGCTTGAAGACCAATTTGACTAATGTAAAAGGAAGTGTATGATCTGATAATCCAATTGTGCATATCATGTATTATTCATTCATCTAGGATTGTTAGATTAAAAGGATTAATTAAAAGCAAGTCATAAGTAAGGCATTTAAAAAGCAAAGTTTTTGGAAAAATGAAATCTTATTGCATTAATCGATTACAAGGCTAGTGACATCGATTATTTTGTTCTTCTTGCCTTTTAGAAAACAAAGCAAGAACATTGTAATTGATTACATATCGGATTAATTGATTACTTAGGCTTTTTATGAGAAATAGAACTCTCTGGCTTAATCGATTACAGAAATTGGTAATCAATTACATGCATGCTTAGGAAAACATGGCCTACTGACTTAATCGATTACACATCGTGATAATCGATTACAAAGTGCATTTAGAAAAACATACTGACTGGTTTAATCCATTACTTCACGGAATAATTGATTATACTGTTCTTTGTCAAAACCCAGAATGCATCAAGATCATCTTAATCGATTACATATAGTTTTAATCGATTACATGATTTATTTTGAAAAACTTGTGCCTCTGTCTTAATCGATTACGTATCGGAATAATCGATTAAATGATTCGTTCTTGAAACTCAGTTCATATCTTAAACATTTTAATCGATCACTATCTTGATTTAATAGATTACATATACGAAATAATCGATTACTGGAGCGTGTTTAATCGATTATTTTCAGTTTAAAAGCTGTTATAAATAGAACCTCTCAGGCTGAGGTTTGTAACTTTTGAGTAATTTGAGAATTACGAAGTATAAGCATTCACAAACATTCTGAGCCTTCATGAGTAACATTTCTGAGTTTCTAAACACATTGAGGCTTCACAAATTTGTATGTTTTTTTTAATCAAGAAGGTGAAGCTTCATTGTTCATTTAAAGCATAAGGAAAGGAATGCATTGAGTTGGTAATTTGTCATTCAATCTGGTAAATCATTCATGTGCATGCATTCTTGGATTATCAGGTGATATCTTTCCTTATTCTTTAAAGGTGTAAAACTGTTCTTTGAATTTCTGAAAAGATTAGTCTATTGTAAATGGGTTTCTTGCAAGGTTAGAGATAGTGTTTCTCTAAGGACAGCTGAGTAGTATTCTCAGTTTGAGTTTTGGTCTCTAAGGGTCTAATAGGGTTTTAGACTTCTGAACTTTATCTAGGGTTGATAAAGAGAGGCTTGTAATTGCTTGTAAGGATATTTTTTGCAATAGTGGAACTCTACTCTAGTGTTGAGTGGAAGAACTGGATGTGGCTTCATAGTGTTTGAAGTGAACCAGTACAAAAATCTGTGGCTAATCTTTCTTCTCACCTATTCATCTTTTAATTGCTTTGTTTGTGAATCAATTTCATTGCACAGAAAGTTACACTCTGTTTTCTATTCTTCTTGAAAAAGGAATTTGATTGAATATTGATTCTTGGTATTAGAACAATTTTTAAAAGTGATAAAGACCCTGTGGTGAAACTCTGATTTTAATTTTTTTAATTTACCAAGGTTCAACCAATTCACCCCCCGTCTTGGTTGATTTGAAATATTCTATTCATTTTCATGTCTTGGACTATCCCAGCCTATTAACTCCATTCATACTTCCCTCTCTCTTTAAGATAGGTATCAAACTCCTCCTTGGGCCAACAATCATTATTAGGCCCAAAACCTTTAATGCTATAATGTCATGACAATAAAGTGTTAGTGTATGACCCATTAGGCCCAACATAGCTACTGACATAAATGAGTTTGGGCCCAACAAGGCAGCTACCCATTTAATGACAACACAGAGCACTAGCAATGCTTTGTTGCCCCAGAACTAGTTAGGTAAATAACAAGGTCATCCTATTAAATCTATTTGGTTTTCGTATGTATTTCCTTTCGTCTTGGTTACCTTCCCATAAAACCTAGGGTAAGGAAACGTATCAGTCCTTGCGGTCTAGGGTAAGCTTTAATACGAAATAGGGAGTATCCAATTTTACTGACTCTAAAGGCAAATCATCTTATGATTTCTTTTACTATGCATAGATTCCCGAGTCCCGTAAATGTCATCCCGATTTCTCCGGTTTACAGATAACCTAATCTCTCACAGAGATTTGACGAATCCCTTCAGCTAGTCACCCTAGACTCGTGTTCTTTCAGGACATGCCCAAAGGTATACCTATGTGTTTCCATGTTTTAGGCAAACGAGGTATACAATCAAAACATGTCTTCTAGAACACAATCTAGGTGAAAACTTCTAGTCTAAGGAAAGACACACCCAAATAATAAGAGACTACTCTAATGATACTATCTGTGAGATTTCCTCATAGAGTCTCTTTGTGGGTCCGTTCAGTGCGAGCTATACCCTTATAGGTCCACCCACGACTTTAGCTAAGACATTTCCATGTTTGTAGCTCATGAGGTCTTTACCTTGTATCTGCATACAAGTAGATAAGTCGTGCTAGTCTTACCCGAGATCACTGATCCCCATTCTCAGTGTCTTTAGACTAGGAACATAAAATTAGGAGTAGACATCTGGTATCCTTGAATCCTCATGATCGTGATCCCATCACTGATACTCAAGAGATACCTATTCTATTCCAAGGGTTTTATCCAGTTACTCATATATTAATAATGATATCGAGACAAAATATGAAACAAGACAAAGAGTGCTTATAATTTATTCATGACAATATGAAAAGTACATGTACGTGCTAATCTAATGAAAAGATTGTTTCTAGGACATCCATATACTAACACTTTCCAATTTGTTATTGTTCTAAAAAAAGTAAAAATGATCCTTGGACACTTCGTATGTTAAAGGTAGTCTTGAAATAAATTAAAATTTATGATAAATTAATTAATTTAATTGCTTATATTAGTGTTGATGTACTAGGTAATTGTTTCTTTTATGTGTGTGTGTGTGTGATTGTTTCTTTTGTGTGTGTGTGTGTGTGTTTAATGTTATGTTTGGATAATTTAAGAATAAATTTTCTAATTAATATATTTTTAAGCTTAAATATGTCAGTAATCTTTGATATATACCTGAATTTCATTTTTAATCCCTGATAATTTTTTTCTTCGTTTCTGTTCCTTGATATTTGATTTTTTTTTGCTTTATGTCCCTATCGTTAGCAGGGTTCGTTAACTGCTGAAGTGTCTATAAGTTTGTCATGTCAGCAACCTACGTGTTTTGCCTACGTCAACTCATTCATAACAGCCTCGATTAGGTTCATAAAAGTCATTCACTTTAAAATACATATGCACAACATAATGCATGGTTCACAAACAATATGACATGGTTTGTTTTCGAAGCTCACTTAGAGATTCCTATCTTGCGGGGATTAGATTTTCCTAACACTTTTTGCAATACACGAATACCATGGCATATTGCTTTCACATATACTCGTGGCCATCATGCATTCAATCAAGATATCAATTATATTCAATCATTCACACAACAATTGCATGGTATCACTTCATCAACAAATCATAAGTATAAATGCCATGCATCATACTACGTTACTATGACTTTCATATAGTATAATATTCATATCTAGACTTGTAGTAATCCTATTAAGTTGTTTCTTATCTTGATAGAAAGCTAAGACAATTATCTACAAATTTTAGGTTAACCTCAAAAGCTATATCAACCATTTACTAATCCTAAAATTAGGAAACACATAGATAGATCTCTTAATCCTGACAACTTGATCTTACTCACTAAAATGACATTATCTAGAGTTCTAGACATCATTTTTGTGTGAAAACAAAGTCATTAATTAGATAACATCCAGAACTACAATTCTTATGTACAAATTCTAATACCATAATTTTCCTACTCATTTTTGTTAGATACAGGGGGAGCTTGAAGAAGGATCAAGATGTATGTTGAAGCTTGGATGAATTCTAGCTTTTAACATGCCATTCAATTGAAGGCATTTGTGATATTTAGATGTATGAGAGTTTCATCTTATGATCCATAGCTTTGCATAAACATCATTCATTGGCCCATGTTCATGATTTAACTAAACAACATGGTTTGTGCAAAAGCTTTAAGATTTCATGATTGCATAAAAGCCATGTGTTCATGGTTAAGTTTTGGAAAAACTACTTTTTACACTGACGTAATCGATTATCAGAATTTGGTAATGTATTACTTAAGCCATGAAGAACTAATTAATCGATTACAAGGTAATAGTAATTGATTACATAGTACAAAACACAAAATATGTTATTCCTGTGCTAATCGATTACCATCTAATTGTAATCGATTACTTGGCGCGTTTTGGAAAACATGACTTCCTGTGTTAATCGATTACATGGTGATTTAATCGATTACTTTGTTCATATATCCTTTCCAGAAAACTGAAGTACAATTTAATCGATTAAATTTGTTTTCAATCGATTACATATGAAGTCATAATTAATTACTTTGACGATTTAATCGATTACATTCAGTTACAACAGTTTATTGTAAATAGTTGTTAGGTCTTTTGATTTTATTAGATCATTACAATTCGAGATTTTCATAGTTTTCAAAAGCCTTATGAAGTGAGAAGAGATTCTCTGAGTAAGAAAGCTCTTGTCCACAAATTCCTATATTCATGTTTCATTGAAAGGTTTTCTCTTGGACAAGGTTGTAAGAAGCTCTTGGAGAGTTTGGTCTAAAACTTATTTGCTTTCAACCTTGATCAAGATTGGTAATCATATGCATTCATATACTATGGATCATCAGGTTGTTTCTCTCTATTAGTTTCTGTGTATAATTTGTTTTTACATTTCAGCTTGTAAGTTGCTATTTCAAAGGGTTCTTTAAGCTTTTCTAGAGTAGGGTTCTCTAAAGGGAAGAGTAGAGAAGGGTTCTCTATGTTTTGATCATTAGAAGTCTAATAGGGGTTTATATTTCAGTTCTTTATGTAGGGTTGATAAAGGTGATCTTTTGTAAGCTTGTAAAGAACATATTTTGTTAATAGTGGAACTCTAGCCAAGGTTTGGTTGGAAGAAACTGGATGTAGCTTCTCTTGTTGAGAGGTGAACTAGTATAGCTCTTTGTGTTGATTACTTTCTTTAATCTCTTCTTATCATCTTAATCTGTGATTCTTTTGGTAAAATCTTATTACTCAATGATTGGGCATTTTTAGTTAAATACTTTTCTATTCTTCTTAGCTTATTTGACTTCTCTTGGACTTTTATTTTCTCATTCTAATTTAGTTTTTGTCTTAGGCAAGCAAGTGGGCTTAATTGCTATTTGTTGTTTATTTTCGGATTTTATGCTCACTTGACCTATCTTCCTTGTGCAGGACCTATAGAGCTCTACAGAACTCTGAATGGAGCATATGAGTAGTCCTTGGAAAGATAAGGAAAAGATCTACAAGTTTGTTGGAGATAAGCTAATGCCAATTGTTTCATTTGGAGGGTCATTTTAGGCTTGGAAGTCAGAAATACTGCACTTGAATTTTGGGCTCCGAGTTAGATTATTATTGGTGTAATTAGAAAAAATTAATAAGTTTAGATGGGCCTGCTCATTCCCATTCTTTCTTTCTGACTTAGTCACTATATGCTAGTGCAATTAGTTAGTGAATATGACATTACATTTTAGCAAAATCAGAATTTACATTTTTCCTTTTCAAGTTTTCAAAATCAAAACCCTTTCTCTTATTTTCTCTTAACTGTTCTTCATTTTTCTTTCCTGTTCTTCCATTTTTGTGTACCAATTTCATGGGGCTTTCATTGATGATGATCATGGAAGGCTAAACAATCAATCAATCCAAGGATCCAGTCCAAGCAAATGGAAATTTGAGTTCTGGTTTTAGTATTTCAAATTCTGTGTGAATGTTCACTTTCTTCTTCAATCTTCTATTCAATTTACATGATTATGAATGTGTTTAGGATTGAAAATAGATTAGGTTATGGATTCATTTCCTAATTTTGAATTTTAATCACAGATTAGTTGGATGATATTTCAATTAGGTCGGGCAGGCCCAGTATAAAAGGGCTAAAACGCGAAAACTGAGGGAGAAAACAGTTTTCTTCCTCCTCCAGTCTCAAACCTCCATTGATGCTGGTCCCAAGCTTCCTAGGACCTTATATCTTAGCCTAAATACCTCCTAATGACCTTTGATTGTGAGAGAAACACTTAGAAAGCTTCAATCCTTCATCCTTTCTCTTAAAACCTCTTGTGAGTGAGAGTTTGATTTCTCAAGAGGAAAGCTCAGAGAACTTGAGAGCGGCCGAGACCCAAGGCTTGGAACGGTCATCAGAGCTCGTGGAAGCTGTCCTGAGGCCTTTCTGGTTGCCGCTGAGGTAAGGAACTCGAGTTTCCTCGGTTATTTTAGGATTTGGGGTTCCCTGTGAATAGTGACCCATATGAACTGGGGCTAGAATTAGCCCAGGGTCATGTAGAGAAACTCGCTTAGCATGGTTTAGTGATGAAGGATTAGCTTTCAGTTTCTGATTTAGTGAACTTTGAATCATGGCTCTATGTAGGCATGTGTGACTGATGTAGAGTCACTTGTTGTTGGTTTTCTGACATGCTAGAGCCTTGATTATGATTGTTATGAGCCTGAAAGGCTAGATGAAAGGTGCTTTGAGTGAGACTCAGACCGTTCCAGTGATATTTGAATTATGGGATAATGTTGGCCAGAGCTTATATGTATAGGCTGTGCATTGAGTCTGGGATGACTCAGATGCTTGGTATGCAGCCTTGAGCGACCTTGTAAAGGATTATGATAGCCTGGTGTGCGCTGGGATGAAATGGTTGAACCCTAGGATAGGGGAATTCTGATATAATATGTTTATGTGTTTGAATGCCTGTGGATTGGTTTTGATATTAGTATATCCCTTGATTAGGGTGTGATATTGAGACTGTTGGTGGCGGGAGCCACAGACCAGGGAAAGAATTGCAGAGTGATACTTTGCCAGGTAAGTTCTGAGTCCCTGGGAAATGATTTCCCACTTGGTTGCACACCACACTCCGGGGGAGTGGTGGTCATATTCATAATGCATGCATTGATTGTCGCATACTTATATTACTATGTGTGCATTTGTGCCTGGTTGTGTTATGAACTGTGAAAGGCATTGAGGGTTCTCTGTCATGTATTGAGGGCATTGAGGGTTCTCTGCCAAGGGCATTAAGGGTTCTCTGCCATGTGGAATCGGCATTGAGGGTTCTCTGCTAGGGCATTGAGGGTTCTCTGCCAAGGCATTGAGGGTTCTCTGCCATGGATGTGGAGCAGATAACTACTCATGTGTATGAGGGTCAGAGGGCCAGGCCAGGAGGCCAGATTTGATGTGTGTGCTTGTCTGATGATTGTATTGTGAATTGTGGGCCATGTGGGGATGATTTCCCAAGGACCCTGAGCTTACTGAGATATGTATCTCACCCCGTGTGGGGATTTATGATTTCAGGTGACTCTTTAGGCAGAAGAGAGCAGTCTCAGGGCAGGAGGCCCGAGTAGAGACATTTCTGCTTGGCTGAGAGCAACAGATGGAGCTTGAAGGCTCAGTTTTGATCTGGTTTATGTTTTGTACCCTTGATAAGGGTTGTATAGTTCTGTAAACCCTCGGTGAGGGCTAATATGATTTGTATCACCACAGTGTGGTGAAGATACTGATGTATATGGCTATGTACAAAACTATTGATGTTATGATATGAGACCTTCCTCTTGAGTATATTCCTGATGTAGATGTTTATCTGCCTATGTTCAAGTATGAGATACTGGATCAGCAGGGGTGTGTATATCTGTCTTGTATGTATGTATATGTAATGTGTTTTTATTCCATACATAATGAATCAAGAAAAGCGATTATGTGCTTCCGCTGAGTTTTAAATTGATGTTTTTAAGCGCTAATCTGATATGAGGAGGTGTTACACCCTGCGGGGGTTAAGCCGTGTTGGCTTAAGAGGAGGTGTCAGATAGCTGAGGATTGAGACGAGCGTTTAGACAAAAGGTGTCTAAGCTGGGGGGTAGCCACAATGGGGAGATCACCTACCCATGTTGATCACATGTAGTGTGGGTGTGAGTCCTTTTGCAACATTGACCTACCCCGACTGATCGATCCAATTCTGTGCCACTGGAATGGGGCTATCTTGACTATGGCCATGTGATGAGAAATTGAGAGATTCATGTATCATATAAAGAAGATGAGCATGCATTACTTAATGAGTATGTTGTATATCTGTGTGTTGTATAGATGGTATGATTTGAACTGTGTGCTGTGTAGATGGTGTGATTTGAATGAGGTGTGGATCATGCATGTCTCTTATTTTATAAATGATATTATGACCATGTGTGTATATATTCTTTATATGTGTTTTATTCAAATTGTGGTTGTCATAAACTTACCCTATTTTTGTGTCTATGGTGGACACCTGTGATGACCCCAATTCATTTGGGCGAGCAGAGGAATAGTAAAGCATAAGCTGTGGATGATATTGAAGAAGGCGTGATGAAGAAGCTTTGATGGATTGTATTCTGTGTTTTGTGTTTATTTTGTTGACGTGTAATTTGTAGTAGGCTTTAGACCGTCGGTATATTATTTTGGACATATATTTGGGACTGTATTATGGACTGTATTATTATTTTGGACTTCGAAACGAATATTTGGCGAAAAAGAACTTGTTCACAATATTGATGGTTAATACTTTAAGCTAGGAAAAAAGAATTTTCCGCGAAATTTATAACTAATATATTTTTAAGTAAACTTGGACGAAAATTTTTACTAAAAACCCATAAAATACGAAATAGTAAAACAAGGCGTTACATAATGCCTCATGGTTTATATACACCTTTGCTTATTCCTAACTCCCTTTGGGTTGATATTTCTATGGATTTTGTGCTTGGTCTTCCAAGATCCAAGAGGGGAAAGGATTTTATCTTTGTTGTTGTTGATAGGTTCTCAAAGATGGCACACTTCATTCCTTGTCACAAGAGTGATGACGCTTATGAAGTAGCTAATCTTTTCTTCAAGGAAGTGGTGAGACTACATGGATTTCCAAGAAGCATTGTGAGTTATAGAGATACAAAGTTCCTTAGCCACTTTTGGAAAACATTGTGGAGTAAGCTTGGTACAAAACTCTTGTTTTCATCAACTTGTCACCCACAAACGAATGGCCAAACCGAGGTGGTAAATAGGACATTGGGACAACTCCTTAGGTACTACATCAAGGGTAATTTGAGAACTTGGGAGGAGTGTCTACCTCACATTGAGTTTCTTACAATAGAGTAGTTCACAAGACTACTTCCTCATCTCTTTTTGAAAGTTTTAATGGCTATAATCCTTTAACTCCTCTTGATTTATTGCCTTTACCTAACACTTCTTATATGATTAATCATGATGCTTTGTCTAAAGCTTCTTATGTTAAGAAAATGCATGAACAAGTGAAAGCACATGTGGAGAGGAAAATGGAACAATATGCAAAGAAAGCCAATAAGCACGAGAAGCAAGTGATCTTCAATGAAAGAGATTTGGAGTGGATTCATTTGAGGAAGGATAGGTTTCCTCATGAAAGAAAATCCAAGCTCCAACAAAGAGGAGATGGACCTTTCAAGATTTTAGAGAGGATCAACAACAATGCTTACAAACTTGAATTGCCTAGTGAGTATGGTGTGAGTAATACTTTCAATGTTTGTGATCTTTCTTTGTATGATGTAGGTACAAGTAAGGAAGCAAACTTGAGGTCAAGTTCCTTTCAAGAAGGAGGGGATGATGGAGGTCCATTGCAAGCCAAAAGTCTAGAAGGAGAGCTTGAAGCACTTCCTTTGGTGAGCTTTAAAGGACCCATGACAAGGGCTAGAACTCAAGCACTTCAAGATCACATCAAGGCTAATTTGGACAAGCATGAATCACACCAACTCAAGGACAACAAGGGCTGGATTTTGATGTCTCGAGTTTAATTTAATTCCATTTAAATTCACCACTTGTTAAAAGCAAAAGTAGAAACAATAAAAAGGCTTTATAGTGCAAGTGTGTAAAGAGGTGTAGGCGCACTTCTGTGTAATTTGTTTAGCAACTTAATAAATTACTTGGTTGCACTTAGAAGCTAAAATACTTCACTATTTTTTGAATTTGGACAGCCAAGAGTCACTTAGGGAAGCTTGCACCACAAGCTTCATTAAGCTTGCCTTAGGCTCCTTTAGTGTGCACTACAAGCTTCATTTCAATTTTCATTTCCCTTGCATTTACTTGTAATTTCGTGGGCTATATATGGCTGCCCAAAACTAAATGTAACTATCTTTGGTTCATTAATAAAAATTTGAAAATTTGTGAGAGTTTCTCTCTTGCTCTTGTGTAAGAACCTCTTGTTTCTTATCAGTGGCTTCAGGCTATTGTGGTGATTCTTCCTAGACTTATTGGAGAGCTTCTCCATGGTGTCTTCCACCATCATCCCTAACCTTCCTTCCATCTTCCGTTGTTGCAATTAAAAGCTTTCAAATAGCTACAAATTTCTTGAATTGCTGGGCAACTTGTGTCTTGAAGTTTGCTTGAAGATTGGGTTTCATAGCAGGGTAGATTTGGGAAAACTAATGGCTAATGGGTTCTGCCATACATCAAACATCAATTATCAAATTCAAAAGGGCAATACATCAAAAACATCCAACAATCAAATTCATACAAATCATAACAAAACTAAATGCTTCTGGGCATTCACAACCCATCCAAGAAAATAAACTTACTAAAATCATAAATATGTAGTATACTTGTGATTCATTGTCACTCATACAATAAAAGAAAAAGAGAGAACCTTCACCCCTTAACATCAAAATAAGAAATTCATCGACAATGAAAAGGAAGATGATCTCATGTCCACCCCAAGAATGCATTGATCAAATGACATCATCCACCACGATTTCCACGACAACTCTTACTATGGAAAAAACTTAGGTGTGATTTAAAATACAAATTGAAGCCACCAACATGCCACGAGTTTGAAAACTCAAAGGGAAAAATAAAAATATTAACTTTGAGGGGCTCTACGATTAATTCTAACCCAACTTAATTCTTTGGTGCTCCTAAGGCTTGGTGGTCTCCTTTCTCTCTCTCTCTCTCTCTCTCTCTCTATATATATATATATATATATATATAAAGAAAGGGGTTCATAAGATTATTTTTCCTAATGTGGGACTTAAATGTTCTTTCCTTGATCATGTGACATACTTTGGAGTCCATTTTCACTAACATATAGGTAGAATTTGGTTTCTAAGTTGTAGGCATGAATTGTAGCTTTTACAACAAGCTTTCCAATGGTGAAAACGACACGTTAAACGGATTCGTACGCAAGATATGACATAGTCTTTCTAGGGTGTTCATCATAAAACTCCATTAGAGTTAGACACTTTTCAAGTGTATCTTAGACTCCTCTAGCATCAAATACAATATAATATAACTGTAATTACAATGAGACTGTCAACAAGAAATATAATAAAATAGAAAATAATAATAATATCATTATCACTAAATGCAATGCTTCAAGCACACATGTGCAAGGACATGCACAAGCACAATCTATATTGTAGCACTGATAGAGTGATTTTAGTTAAATTTTTGTCTATCATTCTTAGCTTATTTGACCTCTTTTGGACTTGTATTTTTTCCATTCTAATTCAGTTTTTGGCCTAGGCAAGTAAGTGGGCTTAATTGCTAATTGTAGCGTATTTTCGGATTTTTGCTCACTTAATGTATCTGACTTGTGCAGGGCCTATAGAATGCTACCTATCTCCGAATGCAGTGTTCTAGGAGTCCTTGGAAAGATAACAAAAAGATCTACAAGTTTGTTAGAAATAGCCCGAGGCCAATTCTGCCATTTGGAGGGTCATTTTGAGCTTCGAAGTTAGCACCTCTGCACTTGTAATTTTGGGCTGCGAATTTGATTTTCATGGTTGTAAATAGTAAATAATTAGATTGTTGGGTATGTTTATGGCCCATTCTATTTTCAGAACTTAGTCACTAATATATTAGTGACTTTAGTGAAACCTTGGACAGCACTTTTACATTCAATAAAAACAATTTTTACTTTTCTTTCTTTTAGTTTTTAGGATCAAAATCTTGTTCTTTATTTTCTCTCATTTGTTCTTCATTGTTCTTCATCTTCTTCATTTTCATCTTGCTATCCTTTTTATTTTACTGCACTCATTTCATGGGGCTTTCCATGGTGATGATCATGGGAGGCTAAATCATCAATCAATCCAAGGATCCATCTTAAGCAAGAGAAGAATTGGAGTTCTGGTTTGGTATTTAAAATTCTATTTGAATGTTCACCTTCTTCTTCAATTTCTATTATGTTTTCATGATTATGACTGCATTTAGGATTGAAAGCGAGTTAGGATTATGGATTCATGTCCTAATGTCGAATGATAATCACAAGATTAATTGAATGATATTTCAATTAGGGTTGTGGTTTCAATTAATTTAGGAGTAGAATCGATTGAACTGCTTCTATTGAGATTGAATGAATGTTCATGTTAGAATCAATTTATGGGAATGATGACGATTTGAATAGCTTGGGTTGGTGAATTGGATTGATGCTTTCTAATCTGTTTTACTTTAGTCCTTGATAATCTTGTTAATTTCTGCATTGTTCTTTAATTTTAATTTGTGTTCTTACATGTTTTACTTTACGCATACCAACTATTTGACAAACCCCCCCCTTATTATTACCAATGATTTGAAGCTAGAACCATATTGATCGTGTCTCTGAGTCGACCTAGGTTAGCTCTTTACTACAGAATTAGCTTAGTAAAATTGTTTTTGATGCGTCTCGACAAAGCAATATCAAGCACCCCTGATTGTCGACTACTTAGCGACTCACTCTACAACACTTCACTCGACTTCCTTGTGCTCATTCGCATACTTTATGGAAAACTTTTCAGTAGGTCACCCATCCCATAACTACTCCAAGCCAAACATGTTTAACTGTGAAGTTCGTAAGTGATAAGCTACTGAAAGTATATGCATCTTGATGGTATAGGTAGTATTGATTAATTCCTTTAAGATGTCTTTAACTATATAATCTCATACCTACACAACCTTGAGATTCTCTCATTCTAGTGTGATTCGTCTAGAGTATTACATGACCATCAGCTTTCGCCAAATTTGTCCTTGAACCACACCATATTGGGAGAGAGGTTTGCTCTGATACTATTTGTAACATCGTTGATTGTCGATTATTCGACAAATTTCACACTACAATACTTCACACACTGACAATTCATTGTTGGTCAAAACACTTCACCGGTTAGAACCCTTCGTAGATAACCTTTTCAGAGACCTCAACAATCTACTTCGGTTAATTTCAAGAGCAATAATTGTCCTCACAAACCAACACGAGACTTTTTAGCATGCTTTGTCCTCACTAACGCGCTTTATGGAAAACTTCCCTAAAGGTCACCCATCCCATAACTACTTCAAGTCATGAACGCTTAACTGTGGAGTTCTTAAGTAAAGGTTATCAAAAAGTAAATGTATCTTGATGGTATAGGTAGTACCAATTAATTCATTTTAGTTGTTCTCAATTGTATAGTCTCATACCTGCATAGCCTCAGGAATTCTCTCATTTCAGTGTGATTCATCTAGGGTGTTACATATACCTTCCTGTTGTGATTAACCTTTGGCAACTAACCTTGTCTTGTTTCTCACAACCTTACCATTCTCATCCAGTTTGTTTCAAAAGACCCATTTATCTACAAGAGCATTTTTGTCCTTGGGCAGCTCTACCGGCTTCCATACATCACTTTTTTGGAACTAATTGAGCTCCTCTTACATATCCTTCACCCAGTTTTTACCTTGCAATGCTTCGTCTGTGTGTTTGGGCTCAATTTCTGAGATTAATGTAGTGTGACCTTGTAATTTGAGTGATGACCTTATTTTGTTGGGTGACCTATATATGGTTTTCTGGATGATACTTTCTCATGTTTCGTCCAGTGGATTCCTTTACTTTTTTGAGGACCATCCAGTGGTTGAGTGGATGTTGTAGCTTTAGTGTTGTTATCAATTGATGCTTTGTTACTTATATGCTATTCTAGTTTTAAATCTGTAAAGGACTCATCTAGCTCTGATAAATCTTTATCAGGCTCATTGTCATTGAACTTCACATGTATGGCTTCCGCAACTACTAAGGTTCTAAAGTTATAAACTCTGTATGCCTTAGATGTTTTAGAATATCCAAGTAATATTCCACTATTACTCTTGGAATCAAATTTTACTAAGTTGTCTTTAGTGTTCTAGATGAAACATTTACATCCAAAAGGATGGAAATATGACATGTTGGACTTTTGTCCCTTCTACAATTCATAGGGGTTCTTTAATATTGGTCTTATATAAATTCTTATATGTAAATAACAAGCAATATTCACTGCTTCAGCTCAGAAGCACTTTGGAGAATAGTTGACATTGATCATCGTTATATCCATCTCTTGCAATGACATGTTCTTTCTCTGAACTACACCATTTTTTTGTGGTGTTCTAGAGGTTGAGAAGTTGTGAAGAATGTCATTTTCTTCACAAAACAATTGGAAACTCTCATTTTCAAATTATCCTCTATGGTCACTTCTGATCAAAGTAATGCATACTCCTTTTTCTTTTTGACCTATTTATATAATTTAAAGAAAATATTGAAGGAGTACTCATCCTTGTGGGCTAGGAACATAACCCATGTCCATCTGGAGTAATTGCCCACTATGACGAGCCCATATCTTTTTCCACTTACTGAGGTTGTCTTAGTTGGACAAAACAAATCAATATGTAGCAGATCTAGTGGTCTAGAAGTGGAAACAATGATTTTGCTATAAAATGAATTTTTAACTTGTTTTCCATTCTGACATACTTCATAAAGAAAATCCTTTTTATATGACATACTTGGTAGGCCTCTTACAAGATTATGTTTTTGTAACTTTCAGATTAACCCTCAAGCTAGCATGACCAATTTTTTTATGCCATAACCAATTATTTTCTTTGACTTACAGTAAGCAAGATACATTTTGATGTGATAGGTCACCAAGTTTAATCATGTAGAGGTTTCCTTTTCCAATTAGCAGAAAAATTAGAGATGCATCTTTGTTTTGGACGATGAACTCGATAACACCCAAAGTTTCGATAGGAATATGCATTAAGGAAAATACTTATTAGGACCCTTCTGTTATATTTTATGTAAATTCTTATTGTTGTTGTTGTTGTTGTTCTTTTTCTCCTTCTTATTGTGTTTGTTGTTCTTTGTGATGATATTATATTGGTGTGGCTGATATATTATATTTATTATATTATATTATGTTTTGTTTTGTTGCTATACAATCATGTAAGTGTATAATTATTATATTTGTTACTTTTAGAAGAGTGTTAGATTATGTTCTTATGATTAGAATGCTTGAAAAACTGTCTAAGTTTAGTGTTAGTTTTATGATGAAAAACCTAGAAAGACCATATCATATCTTAAGTTATAGTTGTCTGTTTGAGGTGCTGTTTACACCCTTGGAAAGCTTACTGAAAAAGTTACAATTCATCCTTTACACCTTGTAAACCAAAATAAGCTTGTACCTAATAGAAAATTGGCCCCAAAGTAGGTTGTTAGGTCTGGATGACCACTCTTCTCATCTATCTTGGATTTTGATGAATAACAATAAGTATAAATTATTGATGGTCTAATGCATTTTTCACAAGTGGACAAGATCAACGTGTTAAAGAAATTAACTCTAACCTGCATGTATTGTCCTCACTGTAAGAGAAAATGATCTGTTAATTATTTAATTAGCATCTAGTGCAGTAAAATAAAAAACTTTCCACTCATTGTCGTAATCAGTGTTATAGACTGCATCTTGTTAACTATTAAGTGCAGCTAGTAAGACTAACACATTCTTTTGAAATGATCAACATTGATCAATAAGTTTGTGATCGTTGAAAAAGGGAAGTACTTATACAAATCCATTTTACCTCTCTTTATTTTGAATTGGTAACATTTGAATTTGAGGAAAAGACAAAATATAAGATAATAGAAGGTATTCAGAAAATATTCCTTTGAGGTCACTTTCATCGAGGATAGGGAGCACATAGCGTTATCTTTACTACTGCTCATTTCCTCGATAATTAGAGAATGGCACATAACCTTATCGCCCAGTATGAGACAACGGTCTTTTCAAGGAATCAACACTAATCTCGTAAGGATCTTTCTTTGAAGTCTATAAAAGGTAGTCTTTACTCAAAAAGAAAACATGAATCATTATAATGAGAAAACGAGAATATCTCTGAAGCAATACTTTGTTGAAACCACTAGACGATTAATTTAAAGCTTTCATTTATTTATCCTTTGCTATGAAAAGTTATCTTTTATTTGAGTTTTATTGAATATTCACTCATTGAGTGTAATTGAATACTTGAATTCATTCAAACTACTATTTGTGAAAGCTAGGAGTGGCTTAGTGTTAAACAATACTTAGGTTTCTAAGATTCAAGAAGAGTCTAAGATAGTACCAAAAGTGATATTAAGAATACTTATATAACCAAGAGTGACTGGTCATAATACTTGTTTTGTAATCAAGTTTTGATTAGTGGAACCCTTTACTGTTGAGTAAAAGGAGAACTGGTTGTAGCTTAAGTTGTGAACCAGTATAAATCAAGTGTTTCTACTTCTCTCCTGAATGATTTATTAAGTGTTCTATTAACTCTCTTTGTCACTTCTTTAATATTATGTATTTGTTTGAAAAACTATTTTAAAGACTTTCTCTTATTAAGTCACTGGACGATCAAACTTATCTTTATTAAAACATGTTTTTCTCTTCAGTGGACGACTTACCATACATATGCTTTTTTTGTCTATATTTGTTCTAAAAATTTCAAATAGTTATTATATTTGATATACACATTATTCAACCCTCCTCCCCCCTACTCCTTCTAATGTGATTGTTGTTATTTCATAGGTCACTTGATCATGAAAAACACCTTGAGTCCCACATTGGGCAGAATAAATCATGAATCCATTTTTCCCCTATATATAGAGAAGATCACCAAGCCTTAGGAGCACTAAAGAATAAAGTGGGCTTAGAGTTAAGCGTAGAGTCCCTCATAGTTAATATTTTTTAATCTTCCTTAGAGTTTTCAAAATTGGGGCATATAGGTTATAATAACCTAGGCTTTTTATAAAACGGAGTAGAAGAAATAAGAATTTAAATTATAAAATTCTGTCGCAAAAGTCTTAGGGACGAATTTAGCGACAGAATTAGCGGCGGAATTAGCGACAGTTTTAGTGACGGATCTGGTCCTGGCGCGGTTAGCGTGAGATTGGCGCGAGTAGCGCCACAGGTTCTGCCAGTTGGCGCGATTAGCGCCAGAATGGCGCGGTTAGCGCCACAGATGCTGGAAGTTGGCGCGATTAGCGCTAGAATGGCGCGGTTAGCGCCATAAGTGCTCCAGAAAGTCTGTTTTTCACTGGAACTTGGCGCGGATAGCGCCATATATGGCGCGATTAGCGCGGGAATGTCGGAAGAACCAGTATTTAAAGGCCATTTTACGAGATTTTGGCCCAAAAGCATGGTTTCTTCTTCCCCACGCCCCAAACCTCCATTGAAGCTTGCTCCAAGCTTTCTTGGACCTTACATACTAGCCTAAACACCTTTCTATGACCTTGGATTGTGAGAGAAACCTTTGGGAAGCTTGAATCCTTCATCTTTTCTCTTAAAATTCCTTGTGTATAAGAGTTAGATTTCTCAAGAGAGAAAGTCCAGAGAACTTGAGAATAGTCGAGACTTAAGGTGGGAGACGGACATCAGAGCTCGGGGAAGCTGTCCTGAGATCT
>PYAF01000785.1:15842-43906 GCA_007407185.1 Glycine tomentella
CGAATTCTACTTGAATATTCACCTTCTTCTTCAATTTCTATTATGTTTTCATGATTATGGATGCATTTAGGATTGAAAGTGAATTAGGATTATGGATTCATGTCTTAATTTCAAATGATAATCACAAGATTAATTGAATGATATTTCAGTTAGGGTTGTGGTTTCAATTAATTTAGGAGTAGAATCGATTGAACTGCTTTTATTGAGATTGAATGAATGTTCATGTTAGAATCAACTTATGGGAATGATGATGATTCAAATAGCTTGGGTTGGTGAATTGGATTGATACTTTCTAATCTGTTTTACTTTACTCCTTGATAATCTTGTGAATTTCTGCATTGTTCTTTAGTTTTAGTTTGTGTTCTTGCATGTTTTACTTTACGCATACCAATTGTTCGACAAAATCCCCCCTTATTATTACCAATGATTTGAAGCTAGGACCATATTGATCGTGTCTCTGAGTCGACCTAGGTTAGCTCTGTTCTACAGAATTAGCTTAGTAAAATTGTTTTTGATGCGTCTCGACAAAGCAATATCAATAGGCAATGATTTATGCTTGGTAATATTAATTGGATATAAAAGGATAAGAATGATGAAATCCAATCCCACTTTCTCATAGATATATTTCATTTACTAAAGTTCAGTAATTTTACATTGCTTTCGCAACTAAATGAAATTCTGCTAAACCTACTTGTACATAACTATTGAACTGTTAAGTTATAAATGGATTAATTGAGTAAGCTCAAGTCCCTGTGGAGACGATCTTATAAAATTTTGTAACTTACAACTCAGTACGCTTGCCGAGAGTCCTAACATTCCTAAGCTATCTAAGCTTCCCAGGAGAAGAAGTTTCGAAAATTTGATGAATTGCACCAAGCCATGCAGGCCTATTTATAGGTTTTGGCTCCTATCTGCTTCCAGTCGCCCAGGCGAGTAGTATTGCCTAAGTTTGCTCGCCTGGGGTGAGCTAATATCTATCCCCTTGGAACTTGCAGCTCGCCTGTGTGAGTCATTTGGCCATTGGAGGCTCGCCTAGGCGAGTTAAAAGCTTAACAATGAAGAAAGGTCTTAGGCTTGGCCTTGTTGCTTTTGACACCCCCAGTTTTTGCTCTATGTGACCTTTTTGCTTGCTTTAATGCCTTAGAAGCTTTGGAAGTCATCAGAACCTATCAAAATACAACATGATTGGACAAATCTCTTCAAAATATGAAAAACAATATTTACAGAAGTACTATATTCAAATTGACTAGGTTTAGGGTAAGTTTTATAAGCAAATTAACAAAGATCCAAAGATAAGTGTCGTATTGTAAGTTTGAATAGTTCTAAAATAGGGCACTTATCACACCCATAACCTTGAATCTTGCTTGTCCTCAAGCAAAGTATAATAACAAAAAGATACTTTTTAATATGGACATGTATTGTAAAGAATCAACTTTTCAGAGTGATCAGAACAAAATTTTCAAATAGTTAACCTTGAGAATTTGGAAGTACAAAAGATGGAATTAAGAAAGCCAAATGAAATTAATAATCAATTCACATTTTATTTCTAAAGAACATCAGAGGAAATATTTGATTGATTTTAAACAGAGGAAAACCTCTCAAAGGTGTTTAATTCTCCCACAGGTAAGTGTTTATTCTCAATTCCAACACTGATATGTGATAGGTTGATTTTGGAATTCATTTCCCATTAAATCAAAGTACATACTTATGATGGATCATTAGGGCTTTTATGGTTGAGCCTGGCTAGAAAGAATTCTTGGTTTCTCTGGATGTTCAAAAAATACCTTGAGAATAGGAGAGCAACCAAGGATAAAACAATGCTATCATCACTTTCCTATTTCTTTTCCTACCAAGATATTGAAAAACAAAAGGAATACTTCAAATCAACCAAGAGGGGGGGTGAATTGGTTGAACCTTGGTAAATTAAAATTTCAAATCAGAGTTTCACCACAGGATCTTTACCACTTTAAAAATTGTTTCAAAAACCAAGAATCAATATTCAATCAAATTCCTTTTTCAAGAAGAATAGAAAACAGAGTATAACTTTTTGTGCAATGAAATTGATTCACAAACAAAGCAATTAAAAGATGAATAGGTGAGAAGAAAGATTAGCCTCAGATTTTATACTGGTTCACTTCAAACACTATGAAGCTACATCCAGTTCTTCCACTCAACACTAGAGTAGAGTTCCATTATTGCAAAAATATTCTTACAAGATATTACAAGCCTCTCTTTATCAACCCTAGATAAAGTTCAGAAGTCTAAAACATTGTTAGACCCTTAGAGACCAAACCCAAACTGAGAACACTACTCATCTTCCCTTAGAGAAACACTATCTCTAATCATGTAAGAAAACCCATTTCAATAAACTAATCTTTACAGAAATTCAAAGAACAGTTTTACACCTTCAAAGAATAAGGAAAGTTATCACCTGATAATCCAAGAACTCATGCACATGAATGATTCACCAGGTTGAATGTCAGATTACTAACTCAATGCATTCATTTCCTTATGCTTTTGATGATCAATGATCTTCATACTCTTGAATCAATCAATCATATGAATTTGTGAAGCCTATGTGTTTAGTAACTTTGAAAATTCACTAATGAAAGCTCAAGAAAGTTTATGATTGCCCAGAATTCAAAATCTCAAAAGTTACAAACTTCAGAATAGTGGGTTCTGTTTATAACAGCTTTCTAACTGAAAATAATCGATTAAACACGCTCCAGTAATCGATTATTTAGTATATGTAATAGATTAAAACAAGATACTAATCGATTAAAATGTTTAAAATGTGAACTGAGTTTCAAGAACGAACCATTTAAAAAATTATTCCGATACGTAATCGATTAAGACAGAGAGCCATGATTTCTTCATGTATGCATGTAATAGCATGTAATTAATTACCAGTTTATGTAATCGATTAAGACAGAGTGACCATATTTTCAAGAATGAACTATGTAATTGATTATCACGATGTGTAATCGATTAAATACCAACATGTCATGTATTTCTAAGTAAACATGTAATTGATTACCAAATTCTGTAATCGATTAAGACAGAGAGTTCTATCTTTCATAAAAAGTCTGAGTAATCGGTTAATCTGATATGTAATCGATTACAATGATCATGATTTGTTTTCTAAAGGCATGAAGAACAAAATAATCGATGTTACTGGCCTTGTAATCGATTATTAATAATGCAACTTTATTTTTCCAAAAACTTTGCTTCTTAAGTGCCTTTTTAATAAATTGCTTTTACTTAATCATTTAATCCTAACAATCCTAGATAAATGATTCATGCATGATATGCTCAATTGGATTATCAGATCATAAACTCCCTTTTACATTAATCAAATTGGTCTTCAAGCTTTCTTTGGAACTTTTCCTTTGGCATGTTGAAAGCACAAAACCTTGAAGCTTGATCTTTGTTCATTGATGCTTGGCTTCATCCGAATCAACAGATATCTATGTTTCTCATCCAACCTTTCATTTCATACCTCTTTCATAGAATACTAAATTTAGAACACAAAGAATTTTGTTTTTTTTTTTTTCTTTTCTTTCTTTTTCTTTTTCTTTGTTTCTTTTCTTTTATTTTTTAGCCTTTAACTCACATGAATAGCCACAAAATCTTTTTCATCATTGTTTAGCTACCCAACTGATACAAGTTTCCAACAAAATAACATCCCCCTTTGCTCTCCTAACCTAAGGTATGGTAGGGAATTCTTATTCTAGATTAGGGTTCCAAGAAAATATGAAGTGTTTGGCTAAAAAGGGGTTGCAAAATGGTAACTTATTATATATTTCAGATAGCTTTTTGGCCAATGGCTTAAAAATATACAAAAATAAAGAAGGCCTAAACCATATACATGAATCATATGTTATGACATTTAGAAATTCATGCAAAATCAACTATATAACATATCAGCGAGGACACTCTATATAATTTTTGTGGATGCACATACTCACTGAGGCTTTAAGGTCTGTTTTCATGTTTAAATCAATCAATGTTTCCAAAAGATTTTATTTATCAATTCCATGTAAAAAGACTTGCCTTCATTTGATCTTTGGAAAACCATTTTATTTTTCATTTCTCAAAGTTTCCAAAATTCATTTATGTGGTGTTCTGATCCAAATCGTTTCAAAATATTTATCTGTTGATTCTTTTCAAAACATGTATGTCAGTTAAGTCCCAAAAAGATTTATATAACAAAAAATTTAATCAAAATATGTACTTTCCAAAAAAAGAGAAACCTCTGTGTGCAATACCAAAAAGAATCATAAATGCACACAAGTATTCAAGCAAATATCAAACATAGTAAATAACAAAGTACTTATTGTAAACTACAAAGCAGTAAAGGAATATAAAAACAATGTCACAGATTTTTTAAGATCATGGCTGAAAAGCTCAGTTTTCTCCATTCAAACAGAATCTGCCACGTTCTTCATCCTCACCTGCTTTGCCTTCTCCTAACAAAATGGACCTATATCCAAGTTCTAAAAAATAGATGATACTTTCAAAAAGATAAGACAAACTTTAAAAAGACATATAACATAAAAAATAAATAAAGACAAAATTTAAAAACACTGGGTTGCCACCCAGGAGCGCTTCTTTAACATCTTATTAGCTGGACGCCTTTGTTATGGCTTCGGCTCCCAGCAAGTGGATACTAATGATGAGCCAATGGCTTCTATGTTTTCCTCCAACATTTTCACCAGTTTCTTTTCTTTTTCAGAAAGACTTGAATGGTTGATAACTGAATTCTGTGAACTACCTGCAAGAAAAACATTTGTTGAATGTGGAGGTACTGCTTTTACCTTTGTTTTTGATTCTTGATTCTTTGCTTCCTTTGACATTTCCTCAAAGATAAACTATTGTAAGGAATTTTCTCAAAAGCATCTCGTTGTTGGAGATAATTTTCTTCAGATTCACTCATTTCCTCAAATGCTTTAGTCAATGTTTTTTCTGAACAATCTTTTCCTTGAATCAACCTCTTGGAGTCAGAACTTACTTCATCCAAGACATCCACTCTAAAACACTCCCTCGGTTCCTGTGTGTTTTCTAAAAAAGACCCACTGCTATTCTCAGATAGTTGTTTTGCAAGCTGTCTAACCTGAACTTCAAGATTTTTAATGGAAGCTTCAGTGTTCTTCTGATTTGTAATGGACATCTGCATAAACTGAGTTAGAGTATCTTCCATTTTGATATTCTATCAGATTGAGCTTCTTATTGTGGTAGACCCATATTTGAAGAACCTACATAAGAGTTGTTAGAGGGACCTGCAAAAGAAGAGTTAGTGAGACCATAATATTCATTATCATTTTGCTGCCTCCAGCCATAAGAACTTGGACCATCTCTGTTGCTTTGGTAATTTCCTTGAAAGTTCTGTTGAGTTTTGGTCTGATTTTGCATGTAATAAGCCTTATCTTGTTGACATTCATCGGGTGCTTGCTGAAATTGTTGAGGAAGTTGGCCTATCTATTTGGTCAAGGCCTCTATTTGTTGTGTCAAGAGTTTATTTTGAGCTAGAATTGCATTCAGAGTATCCAGTTCCATTATACCTTTCCTTTGAATCGGAGATTTATCATGGTGAGACTAGTAATCACTGGCTGCTATGGAGTCAATGATTACAATTGCTTCCTCCGGGCTCTTTGACATCATAGTACCTCCAGCTGAGGCATCGAGAATCATCTTTGTTTGAGGTCTCAAACCACTATAAAAATATGTAACTGTGCAATATCATCAAAGTTATGGTTTGGACACCTCTGCAGTAATGATTTGAATCTTTCCTATGTCTCACAGAGAGGTTCATCAAACCCATGGGAAAAAGTAGCAATTGGTGATTTTGCGCTTATGAATCTAGATGGAGGAAAGAATCTGGAAATAAATTTCTCCTCCACTTCTTCCCAAGTGCTCAAACTTTTATTTGGTTGGGATTGGAGCCATGTCTTTGCCTTACCCATCAAAGGGAATGGAAAAGCTCTGAGATAGACAACTTCAGCATCTTCATCAGAAGCTCCCATGGTACTACACAGTTCCATGAAGGTAGACAAATGAGTGTATGGATCTTTATGGTCCATTTCGGAAAAATGATGTGATCCAATAAGACTGAGCAATGTGGGTTTCAATTCCACAACCTTTTTACTAAAAGGAGGAATGACTATGTTGTTGTAATGTTTTGGTCCTTGTTGATAAGCATAGTCACCAAGAGTTCTCCTTGGTGGTCTATTTCCTTCTCCTCCTCTATTATCAGCCATAATATAAATTACAGGTGGTTTTACTGGTGAAGGGGAATGAAAATAGAAGAAGATTCACTCGGTGGCTCTTTGGTTGTTTGTTTCTTTTCCTTCTTTTATGATATTGGTAATTTCTGAATTTAAATAACAATTTATATGCAAGAAATTTACCTCAAAAAGGAAAAAGAACAAACTTGCAATAACTCGTAAGTACTGAGGTTAGTGAAAATAAAATAAAATAAAACACAAGAGAATTTATACAAAATCAAAATAACAAGAGTAGAGAAAAAAGTCCTATTCAACTGAAAAAATTAAATTTGAAAGAACTGAGTGAGTGACCCAAGTCCCCGGCAACGGCACCAGAAACTTGTTAGACTCTTGGCAAGCATGCCAATTTGTCGTTGTAAGTTACAAAATTTATAAGAGTTCGTCTCCAGAGGGACTTGAGTTTACTTTAGTTAATTCAAATAAAATTCAACAGTTTAATAGTTTATGTACAAAGAGTGTAAGCGAATGTTCATTTGATTTGTGCGATAACGAAACGTACGAATATAAAGAAAATAAAAATCTAACAGATACAGAAACTATAGAAACAAATAAACGAGTTTAGTTTAATTCAGGAAAAGTGTATGATTGGATTCTGTCGTTCTGACCCTTTAGTATTCAATTAATTTTACCATGCATAAATCATTTTCTATTCTTATTGTTGCACACATTAAATTACCCCAAATCGATCCCTCGCATTTTTAGAATCCTAAGGATATTCACTAAATATCGATCCCTCGCATATTGAATAAATATCCCAGCATTAAAATCATAATCATGTGCTTAATGCAATCAAAATGTTATGTCCTATTCCTAGCAACGTAACATAATAGTAAAATCATTCGGTTCAAACCCTAAGATTACTTTCCAATCTCACTTAGAGTTAAAATCATGAAACTAGTGATCTAGTAGAATCAAGCATTACGGACATAATGAAATTACCAATAAGGAATAGAAACAATTCATGCATAAATAAATATTAAAAGAAAGAAATAGGATTAAGAAGAGTACATCCAATCCTTAGAGAAGCTTAGGCGACCATGGAGAGAATCTACTCAAGAGAATAATTGATGAAGCAAATCATCACCGATCCTTTCCGGCAGAGTCTCCCCTATAATCCTCACTTCTCTCACTTCCTCTAATACTATCCTAATGTTCCTAAGCTATCTAAGCTTCCCAGGAGAAGAAATTTCAAAAATTTGATGAATTGCACCAAGCCTTGCATGCCTATTTATAGGTTTTGGCTCTTGTCTGCTTCCACTCACTCAGGCGAGTGGTGTTGCCTAAGTTTGCTCACCTGGGCGAGCTAATGTCTATCCCGTTGGAACTTGTAGCTCGCCTGGGCGAGCCATTTGGCCTGTGGAGGCTCACCTGGGCGAGTTAAAAGCTTAACAATGAAGAAAGGTCTTGGGATTGGGCCTTGTTGCTTCTGACACCCCCAGTTTTTGCTCCATATGACCTTTTTGCGTGCTTTAATGCCTCGAAAGCTTCTAAAGTCATCAGAACTTATCAAAATACAACACGTGAAAAAATCTCTTCAAAATATGAAAAACAATATTTATAGAAGTACTATATTCAAATTGACTAGGTTTAGTGTAAGTTTTATAAGCAAGTTAACTAAGATCAAAAGATAAGTGTCGTATTGTAAGTTTGAGTAGTTCTAAAATAGGGCACTTATCAAGCTCAAACTCCTACAGCCTGGACTCCACCACCTTCAACTAGGCCTCAAGGTCAGCAACCACCTTGGCAAGCTCGTCCTTCTCAACAGCAACGCTCTCCACCTTGCCAGCCATGTCATTCTTTTCCCTCAGCAAGTAATTGCAGCGTCCAGCCAGCTCATCACCATCTAGCCTTGTGCACAATAGCTTGGCAAGAGCACCGCAAACCTTGGATGACAGCTGGTGGTTGGACCTAACTGCCTCAGCAAAGCCGATTGCAGCATGCGCCACCTTAGGACGCTCCACTCTCTAAACAGTCTTAGTAGTGGCCCTTCACTTGGCAACCTCAGCCTCTATGGATGCCACCTTGCTTAGAGCTTCCTGGTGTCGATGTGCATTTTCCTCTAAAATCACCAGACTCTCTAAACAAAATCAGTTGCATTTTGAACCCCAGTTGAGCGAATTAGATTCTTTCAAAAGAAGACACAAAGCCAGTCAGAATTCTCTACTTTGACCTATACCCCATACTCCATAGCTAGCCAGTATCACATGAAGTATATACATGATCAAGGGAGACACTAGGGTGAGAAAAGGAGGAAGGCAAAGCCGATGCCAACAAAGCTGAGGGGAAATCGGTGGAGCTTAAGAGGAAAGAGGCAGCATTTCTAAAGCACTCTGTTGATTTAAAAGAAGAATCAGTTGAAGAAATAACAATGGATCAAGCTTGGTTTTGTGCTTTCAACATGCTTTGAAGTCTTGGAAATCAATTTGTGATTCATGTAAAAGGAAGAAGTATTTTCTGATGATCCATATGCATGGCATTCATATCATTCATTTAGTTAATCAAATTGAGTTTTAATATATACAAGCATTTGGTAAATTAGGCAAGTTTAAATCTAAGTTTTTGGGAAAATAAGTTCTTACTAATTTAATCGATTACACTAAGATAAGAATCGATTATTTTGTTCTTTGTGCCTTCTGGAAAACTTTTCATGAACAATATAATCGATTACGTATCGGATTAATCGATTATTTTACCTATAATTTCATATAAACTGATATAATGAATACTTTAATCGATTACCAACAATTAGTAATCGATTACATAGGATAAATAAGAAATATCATCTCTCTGTCTTAATCGATTACCACAAATAGTAATCGATTACATTATATGCCTATGATTAACATGTTTTGTTGCATTAATCGATTACCAAAGGTAGTGATCGATTACATAGTACAAATTATTTTATGAAGCCTCCTGACTTAATCGATTACCAAAATCCGTAATCGATTACATAGTGTATTTCAAAAATAGGAGCTTGCTATCTTAATCGATTGCCAGACGGGATAATCGATTATTTTGTTCGTTGCTCAAACCCAAAACATCTATTGAATAGTTTAATCAATTACAGTCTTGAAATAATCGATTACATATGCGAATTAATCGATCACAGGAGTGTATGTAATCGATTACTAACAGTTACAAAGCTTGTTATAAATAGAACCCATGCTCTGCTGTTTTTAAAACTTGATCAATTCATACACTGAGCATTCTAAGGCTTTCTAAACATTCTTGTAGTGATTTTTCTGGGTTCATTGAGTTCTTTCTTTCACAAAACACTTATGGGTCTTTGAGGGATTAGTGAAGCAAGATTTTCTTTTTCAAAGCTTAAGGAAAAGTGATGTTCTAAGATTGCAATCATTCTTCTACCTGGTGAAATCATTCATATGCATATTGTTCATTGGATCATCAGGTGACTTCTTTTCTTAATCTTTGAAGTTGTAATTCTGTTTTGAATTTTGGTTTTTTGGTTTGACTATTGTAAATGGTTTCTTGCTAGTAATCTAGAGATAGGGTTTCTCTAGGGGTTTTGCTGAGTAGTGTTCTCAGTGGGTTGTCTCTAAGAATCTAATAGTGTTTTAGATTTCTAAACTTTATCTAGGGTTGATAAAGAGAGGCTTTGTAATAACTTGTAAGAACTGAAATTTTCAATAGTGGAACTCCATTCTAGTGTTGAGTGGAAGAAAACTGGATGTAGCTTCATAGTGTTTGAAGTGAACCGGTATAAATCTTTGTGTGTTGTTCATATTCTTCTTATTTGCTATATTTTATCTTTCTTGTTATCAACCAAGTTATTAAGCTATTACATATCTTGGGTTAAACATTAGATTGAATAAAGGTTCTTGGTTTCAAAAGTGATAAAGATCCAAAACGGAAAAACTCTGATTTTGATCAAGAAATTTTTAAATTACCAAGCCTAACTAATTCACCCCCCCTCTTGGTTAAGTGTGAAGTGTTCCCAGGCATCAAGAGCTAGGTCTTGTAAGTTTCTCAAGATTACTTTTCTTTCAAAAATGAATACTTCACAAATAACCTTCAAGGAAGGTGCATCCTTAAATAGACCTCTTTTGTTTAAGGGGGAGAATTTCAGTTTTTGGAAAAATAGGATGAAGATCTTTATTCAATCCAATGATCCAGTAGCATGGAATGCAATAGAAAAGGGTCCTAGGGTGCCCATCAAAGTGGTTGATAATAACATGATTCCCAAGGATTGGGATGAGATGAATGATGATGCAAAAAAGATTGTTCAGTATGATTTTAAAGCTAAGAACATGATAACTTTTGCTATTTCTTCTGATGAATTTTTCAGAATTGTTAGATGTACAAGTGCCGAAGAGATGTGGGAGATGCTAGAGATCACCCATGAAGGAACTGAAGAAGTGAGGAGATCAAGAAAACACTCATTGATACATGAATATGACATGTTCAAGATGAATCAAAATGAAAGCATCTCTCAACTCCAAACGAGATTCACACACATAGTGAATCATTTCTTGGGACTAGGAAAGACATTTGATGCTGAAGAATTGAACATCAAAATCTTGAAGTGCCTCACTAGAGCTTGGCAACAAAAAATGACAGCCATCAAAGAATCTAAAGATCTTTCAAAAATGACCATGGCTACCCTCTTTGGTAAGTTACTTGAGTATGAATTTGAATTATCTCAACTAACCTTTGGTGAAGATGCAGAAAGAAAAGGCAAAGGAATTGCACTAAAAACTGCAGCTCCTAAGGTGGAAAAAGAAGAAAACTCAAGTGATGAGGAAGATAAAGAAAGCATAAACTTAATTGTGAAAAAGTTCGGCAAGTTTCTAAAGAAGAACAAGGGTAAAAGATTTACAAGAAACAACAAGAACAATTCCAACAACAACACTAGCAACTCCAAGAAGATTGACAACAATTTCACTTGCTTTGAATGTGGTAAACCTGACCACATAAAATCAGAATGTTCAATCTACTTGAAGAAACAACAAAATGACAGCAAAGGCAAGAGGGAAACAAAGCCAAGAAGAGCCTACATTGCTTGGGAGGACAATGAATCTTCAACTTCTGAATCCTCCACTGAATTAGAAGAAGCCAATATGTGCCTCACCTCAATTATTAATGAAGAGAATAATGATCTTTTGGATGAAAATGATGAGGTAACTTCTAAACTTGATCAAGCTATTTTTGCTTTTCAAGAAATGCATAAAGAGGCTAAAAAGCTTTCTAAATCCAACAATAAGCTTAAGTAAAGTATTGAAGATCATCTTGCAAAAATAATGGAATTACAAACTGAATTTTGTAACTTGAAGGAAGAAAATGAGAAACTTACTTCAAGCTACAAATCAAGTGGTTGTGTTTGTGCCTCTTCCTCTACATCTAGTGACAAATATGAAATGCTGCAAAAAGTGTTTGATGAGTATAGATTGAATCAAGAAGAAAAATATATGTAGATTGTTTCAAAGAATAATGAGTTGATTGATATCTTGGAAAAACTCAACAAAGGAAAATGTGATTTGAATGATATGTTGAGTGCTCAAAAACAGTTTGGTGACACTTCTGGTTTGGGGTACAAAAAGAGTTTTAAAAATGTTCAAAAGACAACATTTGTACCTCCAAAATAGAAGAAAAAGAATAAACCAAGATTCAATCAAAATAGGTTCTTTAGAAACTCATATAAAGTTGTGATTTGTCACTATTGTATGGAGAAAGGTCATACATCTTATCAATGTTTTGCAAGAAAATTTTATGTCCCAAATGGTGAGTGCATTTGGGTAGAAAATAAAAAGCAAGCAACTAACCCGTTTGGACCCAAACTCAAATGGGTACCTTCTCCTTTGAAGTAATTTGTTCCTTTTGTAGGTATGTCTTAGAGCAAGCTCCTCTTTATGGTATCTTGATAGTGGCTGCTCAAGACATATGACCGATGACAAGTCCCTGCTCAAAAATCTTACTCTTAAAGATGGGGGCTATGTTACTTATGGAGACAACAACAAAGGAAAAATTATAGGTGAAGGAAGCATTGGTGATAGCTTGAATACAAAAATCAGCAATATACTCTATGTTGAAGGCTTGAAGCACAATCTACTAAGTATAAGCCAATTATGTGATAAAGGCTATAAAATTTCCTTCAATCAAGATTGTTGCATAATTTGTGATGGTAAAAGTGGAGAGGTAATTCACATTGGCAAAAGGAAAGGTAACATTTACTTGCTTTCAATAGACCATGCATTATTCCACAAGACTACATGCTTAATAAGTAAGTTAGATGAAACATGGTTGTGGCATAGGAGAGCTAGCCATATAAATATGCATCATATGAATAAACTCATTAAGAAGGACTTAGTTATTGGTCTACCAAAACTCAAATTTGAGAAGGACAAATTATGTGATGCACGTCAAAAGGGGAAACAAACCAAAATTTCTTTTCATAATGAAAACATTGTTTCCACCTCAAGACCACTTGAACTATTGCACATTTATTTGTTTGGTCCTTCAAGAACTATGAGTTTAGGTGGTAATTACTATAGGCTTCTTATTGTTGATGATTACTCTAGATTCACTTGGACTTTGTTTTTGAAATCCAAGAGTGATGCTTTCCAATCTTTTAGAAAATTAGCCAAACTTGTTCAAAATGAGAAAGGGTGTAAAATTATCTCAATTAGAAGTGATCATGGTGGAGAATTCCAAAATGAACATTTTGAAAAATTCTGTGAGGAAAATGGAATTAACCACAACTTTTCAGCTCCAAGAACACCTCAACAAAATGGTGTTGTGGAGAGGAAAAACAGATCATTTGAAGAAGGTGTAAGAACACTTCTAAATGAGACAAATTTACCAAAATATTTTTGGGCTGATGCAGTAAGTACTGTTTGCTACACTTTAAATAGATTACTCATAAGACTCATCTTGAAGAAAACACCTTATGAGTTATACAAAGGAAGAAAGCCCAATATTTCTCATTTAAGAACTTTTGGCTGCAAGTGTTTTGTTTTAAACAATGGAAAAGAATCACTGGGAAAGTTTAATGCAAAGGCTGATGAAGCCATATTTCTTGGATATTCATTGCAAAGTAAAGCATATAGAGTTTTCAACAAAAGAACCATGTGTATAGAAGAATCTGTCCATGTAATTTGTGATGAATCTAACCCCTTAAAAGAGGAAAAAGATTGTGATGAAGATGCAGGTCAAATAGAGCAAAATGTTCAGCTTGAGAAATTGTCTATCAATGAGAAGAATGAACCTAGTGCTGAAGAAAGTCCATCAACACCCAACCAAAGGCCTAAAGAGTGGAGAACCACAAGAGACCTCTCACTAGACAATATCATTGGTGAAGTATCAAAGGGAGTCTCTACTAGATCCTCTCTTAGAAATTTATGTTGTGACATGGCCTTTGTATCTCAAATTTGATGAACATTGGATGCATACGATGCATGATGAACTGAATCAATTTAAAAGAAATGAAGTTTGGGAACTTGTTCCAAGACCTTCATCAGTCAAGCCTATTGGCACCAAGTGGGTTTTTAGGAACAAACATGATGAAAGTGGAATCATAGTTAGAAACAAGGCTAGATTGGTTGCCAAAGGTTACAACCAAGAGGAAGGAATTGACTATGAGGAAACTTTTGCTCCAATAGCAAGATTGGAAGCAATTAGGCTATTACTTGCATATGCATGCATAATGGGTTTCAAACTTTTTCAAATGGATGTCAAAAGTGCCTTTTTGAATAGAGGAGGACATATATGTTGAACAACCTCCAGGTTTTTCTAATTTTAAACATCCTAATCAAGTTTTTAAACTTAAAAAGGCCCTCTATGGTCTAAAACAAGCTCCAAGATCATGGTATGAAAGATTGAGTAAGTTCCTACTTGATCAATCTTTTGTAAGGGGCAATGTTGATAAAACCTTGTTCATCAAAAGGCACAAGGATGAGATCCTATTGGTTCAAATATATGTTGATGATATTATTTTTGGTTCAACTAATCAAAAGCTTTGTAATGAATTTTCTGCAGCTATGCAAAGTGAGTTTGAGATGTCTATGATGGGGGAATTAACATTCTTTCTAGGACTTCAAGTTAAACAAATGAAGGATGGAACTTTCCTCAATCAATCAAAGTATTGCCTTGAAGTAATTAAGAAGTTTGAAATGGAGAAAAGCAAAGATGCTGCAACTCCTATGGCAACTTCAAAATACCTTGATTCAGATGAAAAAGGGAAGAAGGTAGATGAATCCAAATATAGAGGAATGATTGGGTCTTTACTATATTTGACAGCTAGTAGACCAGACATTATGCTTAGTGTTTGCTTGTGTGCAAGATACCAAGCAAATCCAAAAGAGTCACATCTTACAGCAGTTAAAAGGATCATCAAATACCTCAAGGTAACACCCAAAGTTGGGCTATGGTATCCTAAAGGTGCATCAATAAATATTGTTTGATATTTTGATTCTGATTTTGCAGGATGCAAACTTGATAGAAAAAACACAAGTGGAACTTGTCATCTCCTTGGAAGCTCACTCATTTCATGGCATTGCAAGAAACAAGCTTGTGTAGCTTTGTCAACTACGGAAGCTGAATATATCTCAGCTGGGAGTTGTTGTGCACAAAGTCTATGGCTCAAGCAACAATTCCAAGATTATGGAGATGATCTAAAGGAGATACCACTACTTTGTGATAACACAAGTGCTATAAATATTTCAAAGAATCTTGTCATGCACTCGAGGACCAAGCACATTGAGATTAGACATCATTTCATAAGAGATCATGTGCAGAAAGGTATCATCAAGGTAGAATTCATTGATACCCATAATCAACTTGCTGATATATTCACCAAACCTTTGCCAAAGGATAGATTTTATACACTTAGAAATATGCTAGGCATTCTTCATGAAAGTAACATAAACTAGCTTGTTTGATGCATGATTCTTATGACAAATAAAAGCCTCAATGCCACATTTATCATTGAATGATTGAAAATTTGTATCAAGTTGTAAAAATGCTCTGTTTCTGATATATTAACTGGAATAATCGATTACATCACGAGTTAATCGATTAAAATCATTAAAGATCACATTCAGTGTGCAATTAGTGCTCAAGTAATCAATTACACCGATTTGGTAATCGATTATTCTTCATATTTCAGAAATTGCCCTCTCCTGGAATAATCGATTACACAACGGGATAATCGATTACATTGATCAAAATTCATTTTATAACTATGTGTCTCACTGGAATAATCGATTACTGCAAGCTTGTAATCGATTACACTTAAGTTTAGGATTAATGGTCTCTCTGGAATAATCGATTACCACTCGGGATAGTCGATTACACAAAGCTCTGATACTTGAATAATTCCCAAATCTATGTATATAATCGATTACATTAGAATATAATCGATTACATGTCATCTTCTACCTCTATCTGATAGGTCTGTAATCGATTACCATACTGAATAATCGATTACTGTGTGAAAATTTTGTGTCCTATATGTATTGAAATAATCGATTACTTAACGAAATAATCGATTATTCATGCTGTTGAACGTGTTCTGACAGTTTTTTTCTAAAAAATGTAACTGCCCAATCCTAATTCAAAGCAAACCCAAGGACATTAACTGTCACCAACAGCTAGTTTTTTTCAAAATTATGGACGTTAGAAGCTTAATTGGAGCCTATAAATAGTGCAATGCCTCACCAAAATCATTTGCACCATTGTCTTTCTCTCCTTCTCTAAATCCTCTACTTTTTTCTGCATTTTCTGTGTCCCAGTACTGCTATCCTAAGCCATGTCGAACCCCACTCCTAAAAGAGTTAGAACATCCAAGAGGAAAGCTGGAGAATCCTCTTCCAATCCACCACCACCTCAGCCACCAAACAGACTTGACATGTGGTTTTCCACAGAGTCTGATAAAATGAACTACCTACAGTTCAATGCCACTAAACCTATAGCCTCCCCCAAGTACCTTGAGTTAGATTGGTTTATTAGGCAAGGGTTCCAATTCCCAGCTTTCTTTGAAGCCCAAGGGCTAAGAAGATTTCTAGAAATGAAGGGTACCTTCTACCCTGATTTAGTAAAGGTGTTTTACACCTGTTTAAAAGGTTCTATGCAAGGGGACGTGATGTCCAAAGTTAAGGGAGTGACAATGAAGATAACTCCAGAGATATGGGAGTTTGTGGCTGGAGTAGTGTGTAAGGGGGCTAGGAGATTCGATGAGGAACCTGATGGCTACAACAAAATGGACACCTATAGGGAAATGCTCCATATGATCCACACATGAGACTTAGGAGTAAATTGGGTACTGGACCCATGACTCCTGAGGATAGACTCCTCCACTACATCATCACCTATGTGGTCACACCAAGGGCCACAAATCATGCCCAAGCAACAGATGAAGACCTTCAATTGGTCTATGGGCTGAAGAATAACATACCCATGAACTGGGTACTTATCTTTGAGGAAATTATGCTCAAATCAAAGAGGCTAGTTAACTACCCATTTCCCTATCCTGTGCTGGTCTCCAGGTTTATTGACCATTTCAACATAGATGTTGAAAATGAAGTGGTTGATAATACCAATTCATCTAACAGTCTAATCAAGGAGAAGCATCTCACCAAGATAGGCATGAGGAAAACTCCAGATGGATGGATTATGGCTGGCCAAGCTTCATTGCTGTTGAAGATCAAGTGGCTGCTAATTCAGAAGATGAGGAAAGGCAGCCTCAACAGCCTTAACAGCCTGCTTACTTTGAGTTTGAGTCCTTGATGCTGGAGAAGATGAACACTATGCTAAAAATCCAAGAGGATTTCAAGGCTGAAACTCATGAGGCTTTAGAGGATATTAGGGAGAGATTAGACTCAATAGAAGCAAATATGAATGACAATGCCTCTGTAGAATTTTAAATTTATGTTGTATGTTTTCAGTTTTCAGTTTTTATGTTTTTAAAATTCTGAACACTTTCAATTCTCCATTTGTATTGGCTTTCCATGTTTAATCTAATGGTTTTCATTCATTATCTGTTGTGCCTTATCTATTTTTGACTTTTAACAAGCCAAATAGGGGGAGAAATGCTTGATTAAGGGGGAGTATTGCTTGATTAAGTATACCCTGAATTATACTCTGTTTGCCCCTATTTTATGTTTCATTTTGTGTCAAAAAAATTAATTGAATAAATGCTAAAACTTAGGGGGAGTTGTGATGATCAAAGGAAGCCAACTAATACATATGACTTATAGATGAATGATACTTGGATCACAAATGGTTTTAACACTTGTTCTTGGCAAAAGCATTGGAATTTTTTTTTCAGGTTTGCAAAGCTTAAGGTTCTTCAAAATTGATTCAAATAATTAAACTCCAAGCCTTACTGATTAATCAACTGAAGATTTGGCATGTTTAAAGCCAAAAATGGGGAGATTGTTGATTTAAAAGAAGAATCAGTTGAAGAATGAACAATGGATCAAGCTTGGTTTTGTGCTTTCAACATGCTTTGAAGTCTTGGAAATCAATTTGTGATTAATGTAAAAGGAAGAAGTATTTTCTGATGATCCATGTGCATAGCATTCATATCATTCATTTAGTTAATAAAATTGAGTTTTAATATATACAAGCATTTGGTAAATTAGGCAAGTTTAAATCTAAGTTTTTGGAAAAATAAGTTCTTACTGATTACTAAGATAAGAATCGATTATTTTGTTCTTTGTGCCTTCTGGAAAACTTTTCATGAACAATGTAATCGATTACGTATCGGATTAATCGATTATTTTACCTATAATTTCATATTAACTGATATAATGAATACTTTAATCGATTACCAACAATTAGTAATCGATTACATAGGCTAGATAGGAAATATCATCTCTCTGTCTTAATCGATTACCACAAATAGTAATCGATTACATTATATGCCTATGATTAACATGTTTTGCTGCATTAATCGATTACCAAATGTAGTCATCAATTACATAGTACAAATTGTTTTATCAAGCCTTCTAACTTAATCGATTACCAAAATCCGTAATCGATTACATAGTGTATTTCAAAAATAGGAGCTTGCTGTCTTAATCGATTACCAGACGGGATAATCGATTATTTTGTTCGTTGCTCAAACCCAAAACATCTATTGAACAGTTTAATCGATTACAGTCTTGAAATAATCGATTACATATGTGAATTAATCGATTACAAAAGCGTATGTAATCGATTACTGACAGTTAGAAAGCTTGTTATAAATAGAACCCATGCTCTGCTGTTTTTAAAACTTGATCAATTCATACACTGAGCATTCTAAGGCTTTCTAAACATTCTTGTAGTGATTTTTCTGGGTTCATTGAGTTCTTTCTTTCACAAAACACTTATGGGTCTTTGAAGGATTAGTGAAGCAAGATTTTCTTTTTCAAAGCTTAAGGAAAAGTGATGTTCTAAGATTGCAATCATTCATATGCATATTGTTCATTGGATCATCAGGTGACTTCTTTTCTTAATCTTTGAAGTTGTAATTCTGTTTTGAATTTTGGTTTTTTGGTTTGTCTATTGTAAATGGGTTTCTTGCTAGTAATCTAGAGATAGGGTTTCTCTAGGGGTTTTGCTGAGTAGTGTTCTCAGTGGGTTGTCTCTAAGAATCTAATAGTGTTTTAGATTTCTGAACTTTATCTAGGGTTGATAAAGAGAGGCTTTGTAATAACTTGTAAGAACTGAAATTTTCAATAGTGAAACTCCATTCTAGTGTTGAGTGGAAGAAAACTGGATGTAGCTTCATAGTGTTTGAAGTGAACCGGTATAAATCTTTGTGTGTTGTTCATATTCTTCTTATTTGCTATATTTTATCTTTCTTGTTATCAACCAAGTTATTAAGTTATTACATATCTTGGGTTAAACATTAGATTGAATAAAGGTTCTTGGTTATAAAAGTGATAAACATCCAAAAGGGCAAAACTCTGATTTTGATCAAGAAAATTTTTAAATTACCAAGCCTAACCAATTCACCCCCCCTCTTGGTTAAGTGTGAAGTGTTTCCATATTTTACACACTCATGGTTGTCACACCAGCACTGAGTAAAAGCGTAACAATGGTGGATAGAGGAGCAACTCTAGGACCGACTAAAGAGACTAGTGCAGTACAGTAGGGGAAGAAGTAGAAACCTCTTGAACAGGTAAGGAAGGAGGAGTCGGAGGAGCAAGAGTTGTAATAGTAGCCCGAACGGTCGACAGAGCCGAAGGCAGACCCTGCGAGCCAGCAGCAGAAGGGCAACTAGAATCGGACAGCAATCCGACAGCCTGCTTCATAGTGCGGAGGCTGAGAGGGGCCCTTAACTTCTTGGAACCCGAGACCCGAGTGCCATCCTCATGCTTCCCCTTAGCCAAAAAAGGAAGACACATTGGGGAGACCTCCACAACTTCATCATCAGGCCAACCTTAGCAGCAGGTTAACCACCTTCTCAAACAAGAGGATTGACAGTAGAAGATGGCATAATTCCATCTGCAAGCCTGACCTGCTTCACCAAGGGCCTCCATGTTAAGTCACCCATTATAATTCAAAGTGGCAGCGGTAAAAAAATCAAACATTCACTCCATTTAAGTGGAGGTGCAACTCTTCGGTAACTGGTGGGAGTTGAAATGTTGCCCTAAAAGTTCACACCACGATGTAGCCCCACTCGCCCATGTACCGCATCTCCAGTACGTGCCCACTCAACGAGTGACACGTATGCAAAAGTAACTCGTGTGCTTTGCACTCGTCTGCAGCAAAAGACAAACAAAACGCTTGTCTTTAATGTGTTATCTAACAGTCAAAAAAGGGAAAAAAATTTCAATACAGACACTTCACTCACCTGACACATCTGACTTTGACTGCAAAACAAAAAACATGTCTAGGTTTGGGGGCTTGACCAACCTACAACTCTTGCATCTGTCGAGGTTAACACCATCGACATTGGACAACATTTTCCCATGCTTGAGGGCTCGAAAAACTCGCGACCCTCCTACTTGTCAAGGCTACTACCCTTGACACTGGGCAATTTCCCTCGACACCAAACAATCTCTTTCAATTGCAAGTTGGCTCAGAGCTTAGGGGGTTTATGTACTGTCCAGGGTCCACAAAATACATATGGCAACTGACGTGGCATTCCAACAAACACTTCAGCCTTGGCATAGGAGCACGAACACCTCGCCCTTAGCAGTCAGACTACTAAGCCGAACAAGTTATCTCTAATAACTCATTATGTGATTAATGATAATGTTGCGACCTCCTTATCAAGTGGCAGGTACTCAATTATCTATAAGATACACATTATCTATAAGCTACAATTATCTACAAGCTAGTAATTATCTACAAGGGTTGTTGCACCACTGTAACAACCCCAACAAACAAGGACCCGCGTCATAGTCCTTTGTTTTGTAGGTCCCCCCTCTTGTCCTCTTAACAAAGGGTACTCATCGTCCGACGTACAAGATCATGGAGCCTACCTTGGCCACGTCCACCCTTATGTGGGACAACTCTAGATTTTCATAAGTACAGTAACTAACAATTTTTCTCTTATAAGGATCTACATTACAACAAGGACATGATTGGACCACTTCCAAAATCTATTGGGGAGTTGAAGAAGTTGCCAACCTTGTAATGCATAATTAATTGTTAAACTAGTAACTCAAATCTGAATTAGTTTTGATAAAAACAATTATAACAAAACATATGTTTTCTCGTTTGTCAACAATTTTTTTGTGGGTTGTAACTTCAAAGGTCCTAATCCAACCAACATAGGAAATCTACAGGATCTCCTCTTCTTGTAACAATTTTTTAACTACAATATTCTAGAGGAAAAAATTTGAAAATATTTTTTAGTTGGTCGAACTGAAAATTCACGAATGATGATTTTATTGGATGTAAAGGGGTTAGTTTAGAATAATTATGATAGTTTTTTTCGATTAACAAGTTAGCTATTTTTATTTGGTGTATCCAAGGTGAGAAAATGTTTATTTTGGAATATATGCAGGCAATGAGAGTGTCAAGATAGTGGCTTGTTATTTATATTTCTGAGGTTTTTACCACAAAACGTGTACCATGTTTTTTGTTGAATATATTTAATATATTAAATATTAATATGCTCACACACAAGTCCAATAAGTTATTGTATGATTATATAGGCCCATATGGGCTGGAGCCCAATGGCTTGCTATATTACTAGGATTTTCCCTAAGCTAGAGGTAATACTGTTGAGCATTCCACATCTAATGCCTCTTTGTGTAATACTTCAAGCACCCAACACTAAACTCCAACAATCTTGAAGTATTATCTTCGTGTATTGGATCTGAGTGAGTAAGGTGTTGTTTCGAAGATCTCATCAAGAGGGACTCAAGGGTGTGATCACTTTCGTGTTTCAACGAAAAGATTGACCGGGATCTGAGTTTGAAAACTTTACAGCCGCAACCTTTGAGTCCAGATCCTAGAAATTTCAGCCAATTTCACGAGTTGAAACCTTGTGGGTTTTGTTCTACTCGTCGAGACGATCGTTTTGACTAGTCACTTGCATAAAATGGAGGTCAGACGAATGAGATATAGCCATTGGAAGTTTTTGCATTTTCCGATGACTAGTTCATCGTCTCCGGCGGACTTTTCGGCGACTGGTTTGTCTTCTCCAGTGAACTTTTCCGACGAGTTTTCATCAAGTCTGCAGTGACCAAAAATAATTGTTCCTATGGTTTTTGGGCGTTCTGGATCCATTTTTGGGGTCAGATTTCACAAATTTCACCTCTACGGTGCTATTTTGAAAAGTTAGAAGGTTTGGTATACTTTGGAGGATTTTAAGGTGCACTCTTTCTAACTCTTTTACTTTGATTAAAATGGCAAAACATATCTCTCATGATATCATAAAGCTAAAATCTTTTGATGTCACTGAATTTCATGGTTGGAAATTTCATGTTCAATTTGGAATGAAGAAACGTGACATATTCTATACTGTATTAAGTAATTTTGAATCTACTGTTGAAAATGTGGATGAATATCAATGGATTAAGAATGAAGATTTTTGTAGAGATTGTTGGATATAGGGGGAGCAACAAGAAGATGAAGCTTGTAATTTAGAAGAAAGTTTTGAGCTTTTCACATGCCTTGAATATTGTAATTCAAATTAAGTGTATGAGAAGTCAATCTTTTGATCCTTGCATTGCATGCACATAATCATTAACATGCTTACATGTTTTCATTAAAGTATCAAAGCTATTCATATTTTTAAATGAAATCAATAAGCAATGACTAATGTTTTTGGAAAAATGTAATCTTACTGCTTTAATCAATTACACATCGGCTTAATCGATTCTTTGTTTCGTTTTAAATCTGGAAAAGCCTTCAAGAACATATTAATCGATTACAAGAGTTATGTAATCGATTATTCTGTTCGTTGTAAAACCCAGGATGAAGCTTTGAACACTTTAATTGATTAAGTGACAAGTTAATCAATTACATAAGCCATTTTAATCGATTATTTGGCGCGTTGTAATCAATTACAGTCTGTTACAAAAGGTTGTTATAAATAGGATAAAGGCTTGTCTAATTAAATAACTTTAATACTTTGAATTTTCTAAATATACACAAGCCTTCTCAATCTTAGAAAGTGATTTTCTGGGTTAACTAAGTTCTTGTCCCACTCTTTAATCTTCATGGATATTGAATGATTCTTGGATAAGAGTTTTCAAAGAAGTTTTGGAGAGCATGTTCTGAAATCCTTTTTTGCAATTCAACTCTAATTGGTAAACCACATGCATTCATATTCATTGGATCATCATGTTGTTTCTCTCAATTATTTGTGGTTGTAAATTCGTTTTTGTATTTTTTGTTATTTGAAGCTATTATAAAGAGTTATTTGAAGCTTGTGCTAGAGTAGGGTTCTCTAAGGAAGAACAGAGTAATGTTCTCTAGTTCTTGATCACTAGGAGTCTAATAGGGTTTAAGATTTCTATTCTTTATATAGGGTTGATAAAGAGTGTTTGTTATAAATCTTGTAAGAACTGAAATTTATAATAGCGGAACTCTAATCTAGTGTTGATTAGAAGAAATTGGATGTAGCTTCTCTTGAGAAGTGAACCAATATAAATTCTTGTGTTGTTTTTTGTTCCTTAATCTCTATTAGTTATCTTGTTCATTTGTTTTTGGTATTATTATCATTACTCAACAAGTCCTATTTTGAGCAATTGATTTCTTGAGTTGAGTGGTTTAATTGATTAGAAGCGTTTTTGGTTTAAAAGTGATTAAGATCCTTTAACTCTGATTTTATAAATAAAATTTAAAAACCAAGTTTAAACCAATTCACCTCCCTCTTGGTTATTGTGGGTATTCCTATTGTTTTCAAAGATTACTTGTTAAACTCTTTCAATCCTCGTTTAGCTATGACTTAAAGTGAGTATAAGACTGCAAAGGAGATATGGGATCACTTGAACAATCAGTTTCAAAAACAAAGAGGCTTTCTAAGACTCTTTTAGCGGAGAAGTTCTTTGACCTTAAGTTCAATATGAACTCAAGCATCACTCCTCAATTAATTGAACTTGACAATATAAGGAACAAGATAAAAGAGGACAATTCTGATTTGTGTGATAATCTCTTTGTTGGTCTTGTGTTGAGTAAGCTACCTGTTGAATGGAATTCTTTAAAGACTAACATGCACAGACTAAAAGAACAGATGAGGCTGGATGAATTAAAAAGGTATATTCATATTCAAGATCAAAACATTTGTAGGAAGATTTTGGAACAAGTAGGACAACAAAAGTCAGTTGTCAACTTAGTTTCACATTCCTATAAATATCAGAAAAAGTCCAAGTCACCAAAAGGTGAATCCTCTTCACAGTTAGAGGCCAAAAAGACTGTCTTCAAGAAGAAGAAGAAGAAGGGAAAGTGCCATAACTTTGAAAATTGGGATCAATGGGTAGAAGAGTGTAAGCTACCAAAGATGTTAATGAACAACACACCACAAAATGAGGCTAATATGCTAATTAGTGAATTTAAGCCTCAAGCTTTCATTGAATGATGAATAATGGAAAGGTCAGTGTCTCTTCTAAGTGGTGGTTGGATAGTGGTGCTACATGTTGTGCGACAAATGATGGGAATTTATTCACCGAGGTCATAGAAGTGAAAGACACTGTGGAAAATTGTAATGGTGGTGAGGCAGAGGTGACTCGTGCTAGAACTGCTAATTTGGTACTTTCTTCAAGTAAGTTACAAACTTTGAAACATGTTCAAGTAATACCTTTACTTAAAAAGAATTTAATATCTATGAGTTTACTTGATAAAGTTGGCATGTCTTTTTCAACTATGAATGGTAGAGTAACTTTATTTGTTAACTCATATTACTTTGGTTGTGCATTTATGATTAATGGCATGTATAGATTGAGTTTAGATACTGATAGCATAAACCATGTTAGTTTTACTTTGATTGATCCAAAATTATTACATAATAGACTTGGACATGTGAACTATAGGAAAATACAATATTTATCTAAAACTCACAACATTCCATTAGATACTTCTATTCGATTTGACAAATGTGAAGTGTGTGCACCAACTAAGATCACTAGAAAACCTTTTAAGTCAGTTTCTAAAAGCACAACACTTCTTGAGCTTATACATTATGATCTTTGTGACTTTAAAAACTATGTTACCAGAGGGGGTCGGAAGTACCTAATAACTTTCATAGATGATTTCTCTAGATATTATCATGTTTATTTGTTGAAATCGAAAGATGGGGCTTTTGAAAAGTTTAAGATTTTTAAATCTAGAGTTGAAAATCAACTTAGTTTGAAAATTAAGAGGTTTAGGAGTGATAGAGGATGAGAATATACAATGATTAGGTTTAAGGAATTTTGTGATTTGGAGGGCATAATACTTGAAACTACTACTCCTTACTCACCCCAATCAAATGGTGTTGCAGAGCGTAAGAATAGAACTTTAATTGAAATGCTAAATTCTATGTTACTTACAGATGACATGCCTTCCTCCTATTGGGAGAAGCTTTTTTAACTATTAATCACATCTTAAACAGGTTGTAGCACTCTAAATTGTCTAAGACACTTTATGAGATATGGCACAAACGTCCTTGCATATATGATACCCTTAAAACTTGGGGTTGTGTTGCCTATGTAAGGATACAAGATCCTAAAAGGCCTAAGGTGGGACCTAGAACCATTACTTGTGTATATCTAGGTAGTGCAGAAGATAGTGCTACAAATAGATTTTTGGATCTATCTACTAACACAGTGATATAATCTAGAGATGCAGAATTCTTTAAGTACAAGTTTGTTAGCAATCTTGACTTGAAGGTTTTTGGATCTACAGATATGATTTTAGAATCTCCTGTAGAATCTGTAGCTTGTCCTCCTGACACTAATCTCACATAATTGGACATTGAACCAATCCCAGTTAGAAAATCTACAAGAGATAAAGTTTCTAAAAGTATTGGTGTAGACTTTGTGACTTTCCATATAGAGGATGATCCATTCTCCTATCAAGAAGCAATGAGATCTAGGGAATCCTTATTATGGGCAGAAGCCATAGATGATGAAATGAGTTCTTTGCTATAGAATCACACTTGGCAACTAGTCAATTTGCCAAAAGGGCTAAGGTTGTATGTTGTAAGTGGGTATTAAAGAAGAAATTGAATAGTGATGGATCAATAGCTAGATATAAAGCATGTTTAGTAGCTAAAGGCTTTAAACAGAAGAGTGGAATAGACTTTTTTTATGTTTATTCACCTGTATTTCATTTGTCAACTATAAGAATTCTTCTTGCTTTGGCATCTATTGAACACTTTGTAGTGCATCAAATGGATGTCATGAAAAGCCTTGAGAAAAATGTTTATAAATTGAACAAATCTTTGTATGGTCTTAAACAAGCACCTAAGATGTGGCATCTAAAGTTTGACAAGGTGGTAAAGATCTATGACTTTCAGTCTAGTTATGAAGATAAATGCCTTTACTATCGTTTCATGTCAAATAAGATAGTCATCATATGCTTGTATGTTGATGACATGTTAATTCTTAGCTACGATCATTCTATAGTGAGTGATGTGAAAACCACATTAGCTAGAGAATTTGACATGAAAGATCTTGGTATAGCTAATACCATTCTTGGTATGAAAGTAATCTTCAAAAGGCAAGTTAATTATCTCCCTTAGCCAAACTCATTATATTGATCAGCTACTTTCTACCTAGGGATACAGTGAATGTAAACCGAGTGAGACACCATATGATTATAACAAAAGATTGAGTCCTAATGAAGGGACCAATGTGGATCAATTAAAGTACTCAAAACTGATAGGTAGTCTCATGTGTGTTATGAGTTGCACTAGACCTGACATAGCTTTGCAGTTGGTATGTTGAGTCATTTCACTAGTAATCCTAGTAAAGAGCATTGGGATGCCCTCAATAGGCTGATGAGATACCTTAAAGGTACTAAAGATTATGCTCTATGTTGTTCTGGTTATCCTCCAACTGTGGATGGACATTCTGATGCCTCATGGTGTTCAGAAATTGGAAATAGTTAATCCACCAGTGAATATGTACTCACTCTGGGTGTAGCTACTGTTACTTGGAAATCCAAAAGACAGACTTGTATTGCGTTGTCATCAATGAAATTAGAACTTTTTGCTTTAGCCTCAACTGGTGAAGAGGCAGAGTGGATAAAGAATATGATTATGGATATTCCTTTGACTAAACTAAAGATTAATTCTTTAAGTTTATTTTGTGATAATCAAGCAGTAGTCCACGTCGTAAAGAATGCTCTCTTTAATTCAAAGAGAAGACATGTGAGATTGAGACATGTGTTGTTGAATTATTTGAGAGAACAAGGAGTTATCACTTTGGTCAATGTGAGATCGAAGGATAACATGGATGATACTCTCACAAAAGGTTTGCCTAAAGATCAATTATTCAAAACAATGGGGGAAATGGGGTTAAACACTATGTAGACAAGTCTTCATTATCATTTACTTACCTTAAATTGTGTGTTTTGAATTATCGAATCTTCTTTTGTTCGCCAAATGATAAGCACAATTTATATGTTTCATTGATGATCGTGGTTGCTAAATATTTTGAAAAGGGTGAGTTATCTCATTCCAAACTTGATGAGAAAATTTTAATCCAATTCAAAAGTTTTATCTAGGAAGCTTGTGTCATTCCAAAATTGAAGATACAATCCTACCAGGTTGGCTTATCCTTTTGGTTAAATTATCTCAATCCAAACTTGATGCTAGATTATTTGACTTTAAGGAATTAGTAACTGTGACATTCTAAATTGAAATATAGAAATAGTTGATTATATAAGAAATCTATTGGTGTTGTTCTTAGTTGAAACTTGACATTAGAAGACTAGGCTATTGTAAGTGTCGTGACTATTAGTCTTATTCTGTGAAACGAGACAATCGTTACTCCCTTACAAATAAACTTAGGTTGATGGCTCTTTATAACTTAAACTATTTAGACCTTGTTCATAATTTATGAAATTGGCTTGATGCTTATGAACATGCTATTATGATGCTTTATGACATTGATATATGTTCTTCTTTGCTTTATGATATGATGCTAAGTTCTTTTAGTAGAACTAGATATTTTTAGTAGTTTCAAATGATTGATGTAACACCCCGTAGGCCTCCGACGTGTTATCATTAATAATATCAGATTTGCGTATAAAATATCAAATATACAGTTCAGCGGAAACATAGGATCGTTTTCTTGATACATTATGTAAGGAATCACACAACAGAACCATGAAATCACGCCGTGCTGATCCAGTTTATCAAAACAACATAAATAAGACAAATAACAGAGC
>PYAF01000785.1:52417-64600 GCA_007407185.1 Glycine tomentella
TTATATACATATATGGTGAATCTCTGTCCTTTACAAGATACATAGTTCTCAAAACTATACAAATTTTCCCTAGGTATCAAAATACAGACAAAATAAACAAAATGTGAGCTAACAAGCTCGGTCTTCTAAGCCTAGGGTTCTCTACCACCCTATCCCAGCTCAGGCCTTTTGCCTTGGGATCTCTCAGTGACTTCTGTCTTAGTTCCTGCAATATGAGCCCCAAACAGGGGTGAGATAATCATCCCAGTAAACTCAGGGTTCTCATAGGTTTCTCTCCCCTTGGTTCATTCTCCAACACACAGATATATATATATATATACAATATAGCATAACAGAAATCAGATCATATAAAATCTCATCATACAACTAGCCTTCACGGCCTACAAGAACATCTGCATGCACATGGCCACCCCAAACAAGCATAAACAAACAATACACAATGCCTGAGAGAGATCATCCACCGAGTGGGTACATTCTCTCAGGACTTTCATCTGAGTTCCTGAATAGGATCATCCACCGAGTGGGTACATCTACTCAGGACTCACTCAATATATGCCTGAATAGGATCATCCACCAAATGGGTACATCTACTCAGGACTTGCCGCCCAACACCTTAATAGGATCATCCACCGAGTGGGTACATCTACTCAGGGTTTACATGGACGCCTATGGATTATCCCAAGGGAGATCATCCACTGAGTGGGAACATTCCCAAAGGGGTCCATAGTTCCTCAGTCTACTGGCCAGCAGATTTCATGCAATCACATCACAATCTTCTCATAACAGAATCCAATCAAGCATACACTATACTATTGTACCCAAGCCATCATCATAACCAGCACATTATACACTATCCCAGTGTAACCAATATAAACATACCCTATCTCAAGGTCGAGCTAGCACTCAATTGCCAGCAATTATCAAACCATTTCATCAACATCAGGCACATCATTCAGTATCATATCATCATAAGCATCAGCATACAAGATATATCAAACAAAGACCCAAAGTGGGTGTAGTAAACACAAGCAGGGGAAATAATTCCCCAAGAACACTGAGCTTACCTGGTCGCAGCTCAGAATCAGCTCCCCTAGTCTCGTGGTGATCTCTACCAGCGATATACACTTCACGCCCTCAGATCAATAGAGGAAGGTTAGAGAAGTCTTTCTCCTCGCTCTGGTGTCCTGAAACCAGCTTCTTTCCTCTCCAAAGCTCACCCTCTGAAGAAACTCAAAGAAATGGGAGTTCTCTCACAAATTCTCATAACCAAGGCTGGATTTTGGCTCTCAATTGGTTCTAATCAAGTTTGGGAGTGATTAGGAGGTGTTTATATGGTTTGTGATGAAGGTATGAAGCTTCTAAGGTGTACCAATGGCTGCCTAGGCCCAAGGAAGAAGAGGAACAATGCTTTTTCCTCTGAAAAATCGCGAAATGGCCTTTTATAGGTGGCCTGACCGATATGCCGCACTCTTGGCGCCAAAATCCAGTGCATCTAGCGCCCTTGGCGCCACTTTGACGCTCTTGGCACCAGTTTCCAGCATCTATGGCGCTCCTGGAGCCACTTTGGCTCTGATGGTGCCAAAATCCAGTGTATCTGGCACCAATTTCCAGCATCTGTGGTGCTCTTGGCGCCACTTTGGCGCTGATGGCGCCAAAAATTGTGAAAAATAGCCTTCTGCTACAGTGCCACGCTCGGAGCACCAGATCCCACGCTTGGAGCGTCAAGCTACAGTAACTGCTACAGTAACTTTTTTTTTTTTTAGCCATGGTTATTATAGTTGCCATCTTGTTTGACTTTGTCTACAATAGGGGGGAATAAATATGCCAACCATTTAGTATATTCTAACAAATCCAGCCATTTATTGTTGATGAAAGGGAAAATATAGAAAACTGACTTGTTTCAAAAGATCTGCTTCTGATGAATATGGTGAGCTGAAACTAAATATGATCATGCAACAGAGTTGCTAAGTAATAATTGATCATTATTCTAAAGACCATATAATTTTAAGGTTAAACAGCAAATAGAGAAAATAAAAATCAAAACAACAATGCTAACCTGTAATACAGGATTTCGAATATGTATAAACCATACAAAACCTGTAATAAAAATCATAACAGAACTTTAGTGATGTTTGGTCAATTCCTGCACTTTAAGAATAGAGACAACAAAGCTAACAGAGCTCTCCTTCTTCACATTTTCAGTATCTAACCACCCTTCAAGGTATTGAACTAATCTTAGCAAAACATGAATAAAATTCTCAGCCCGGTGAATATTTCTAGGTAAGGCTGGATTTGCAAGTCAGGCATCAATAGCTATGTAAAGAAAAGAAGTTTTAGTTAGTGATGACCAGAGGTAACATTTAAGAATTAAGACATTAACAACAAAACATTCATCCTACATACCATGCATGTCTCCTCTTAGTGCCAAACCTTCAACAAGCCTATTGTATTCAACATGGAGTCTACTTGCATCAGTGGTGTTGAACCTTCCTACCAGCTCAAATTCCAATAGTTAAGAGAATCTGAATCAACTTTTAGCTATGGGTACAAATGGAAAATAAATCAATAATGGCACTATTACACAGGGAAAAGGGCAGGAATTCCCGGTGCCCCTAGGTAAAGTTTGATCCTTTATAATTCTTCCTTTTATGAATCAATCATTTTAGAAATTCATTAAAATCCAAAAAAAAAAAGCACAACTATACAAAACAACTATAGTTTAAAAAATAAAAATAAAAACTCAACCAACTAGCCACAAACTCTGAACATTTTAAAATTAGTGAACATTCAAAACCTTAAAATTCAATCCTTCAATAAACCACAAAATCCAAACGCTCCAAAATAATCAAAGAACAATTAGTTAATTAACATCCTAACCCAATCAAAACCAAAAGCCCCAACCTGCAATGTACAAACCCCAGGAGGCAGAACCGCGGACGACCTGACCCTCTCATATTGCTGAAAGAACTCATACCTTGGCACACTGGGATTCTCTGCGGCAACCGCCCGGACCCATGAAGCGGTCAGCTTCCGACAGCCGACATCCACAGAGTAACAATACTTGGTAGCCAGAACCTACGGGTTAATGCAGAGATTCTTCCTGACGAGAGGCCAATGGTGAGGATCTTAGCAGCGGGATCGAGGTGGTGGAGCTGGTAATCATGGAGACGACGAAGCTTAGTGAGTGTCTTCTCATGGACAATGCAGGTGCAATAGAGGAGCTTGAGCGGGAAATAGGGCTTCGAAAAGATGTAGCTTGTGATCAATGAGGAGTGCGATGGTTTTCCCTGTGTCGGTGGGCATTTCACGGAGGCAATGGCCCTTGGCTTTGAGGGCGCTCTTGAGCTCTACCATGTAGGAGTATTGCTCTGGGTAGATGTTGTCGTGGGAACATGAATCACAAATCGATAGTGTGTTCTAAATGAATGAAAAGGAAAAGGGGTAAAGAGAAAGTGAAGTAAAACAGTGAGAGAGAAAAAGAAGAGAAACGGTGAGAGGCGTGTGTACTTTGGGTTTTGTGATTCAAATTTTGAAAAAAGGATGTGATGAGAGAGAAATGGCATGATCGAGGAATCAAACACTACTACAAATCTAGGATTCTAAGACGGTTAAAAAAGCCTTTTAAAGCGGTTCCAGAACCGTCCTAGTATCGCGCGACGTAGAAAGTCGGACTTACTAAGACGGTTCTTAGACCGTCTTAGAAGGTGGTTATAGAAAAAAAAAATTAAAGGGTTTCTAAGACGGTTATTCTGGGTGACCGTCTTAGAATGTGCACAAACTAAGACGGTTATTCTGCGTGACCGTCTTAGAATGTGTACAAACTTAGACGGTTATTATGTGTGACCGTCTTAGTAAATCTGATTTCTAAGACGGGTATATGACTGACCGTCTTAGAAAATCTGTTAATTTTTTTATTTAAAATGCTTTCTCAGACGGTTACCGGGAAACCGTTTTAGTATGTGTCGAAATACTAAGACGGTTTGACCACTAACCGTCTTAGAAACCTGACTCAAATTTTTTTTTTCAGTATCTTTCTAAGACAGTCGTCTATTTAGACCGTCTTAGTAGGTAAGCATTCTAAGACCGTTTGGTAGTAACCGACTTTGTATTTTTTTTTCCCTATTTTTTTTGTGATTTCTATCTTTGCTATTCAAATATGCTTTTACTTTTTAAACAAGGAAAGCAAAGACAGACCGCAATTGAACCAAATGCTACCATTTTACAATAATTAATGAAGTATATTTATATACTTCATTGTTACATAATAACAAAAATAAGGTTCCAATGACAATTAAATTATTGGTATCAATGTCATTGTTACATAATAACTAAATTGAAGGTTTCTCTATACCTTCTTGAAAAGATATCGAACATTGCCACACAATTAGAATTTTTGAATGCATTCCTAGTCACAGATGCTGAAGGCCACACATCTTGCCCCTCCCCAACAACATTTTTTGAATCCTAAGCACAAAATCAAGCACATTGTGATCAAAGATAGAATCCAAAAGGTTTTTCAGCTGCTTCACTAAAACCAGCACTTACTTTATCAGAACTAATATTTTCCTGGAAAGATCATGCAGGTTGATGCTCATTCTTGAACCATTCATCCTCCAAGATCTCATCAATTGTAATCCGTTGTTCCATGCCATCATAAGAGGTGATGTATATTAACATGTTAATTTCATGAGATAAAAGGGAACTGAAACAAAGAATATTTGCTATAAGGAGTAAAAACCATATTATTATATATCAGGGCTAGCTCAACCAAATGAAACAAGAAACATGTCAAGTACTTACTGTAGCAGGACTGGGATCAAGGATTCTCTTAATTAGTCTCGTTACACTTGGAGAAAAAAATGAAGGACAAGTGAAATCAGCCTGCCATTTCTGATAACAGTAAATTTGAAAACAGGCAGAATTCAATTAATTATAAATCACAAGTCAGCAAAGAAAGATACATGGACAACAACTTACATGGCAGCTCTTACTGAAATTATTTGAATTTCATCTTGAGTTTATGATTGGTTGTATTCACTTGTACTACATAAAGCACTATATTCAATTGCTCATGATAGAATTGCTCAGTGCTCAAATATCATAAGATCCGGAGTAACATATAAATGTGTTATGTTATGCACTTATGCTAACCAACATTAGCTTTATAAACATTTAGTGAGAATTACCTTACGGTATAAATTGTTAATGTCTTTATCATTGAAGGGTAAATAACCGACCAATAGAACAAAAAGAATAACACCACATGACCATATATCAGCCGGTGCACCCTCACAGCCACTGATGATTGCCACCTATATAGTATATCATAAGAGACAGCAGTAATATTATTAACAAGAGAGAGAAACTGAATTTGAAGTTTAAGAGAGATAATATATAGTATACCTCTGGGGCCATATAATGAGGGGTACTGCATGGTGTGTGAAGCTACAGTAACTATAAGATAATCAATTAGAAACTGTACATAAATGCCCTTTGAATTTTTGAAAAATTAGTCACTAATAACTCACTGGAACATGTTGAGATAGTGGCGTCATTCCAAAATCTGATACTTTAAGCACCCCCTGAGCATCCAACAACAAATTCTCCGGCTGTAATTAATAGATAATAATCAAATAAAGGATGGGAAACAAAGGGACAACATATATATTAATGACATAAGCCCCAGCACCTCACTACTCACCTTTAAGTTTCCATGGGAAATACCTCTACTGTGACAGAAAGCCACATCACATATAAGCTGCTGAAAATATTTTCTTGCTTCCAGTTATGTCAGTGACATGCTGTTTGTCTGGCTCAGCAAAATAACACCAAAATTGTAAAGAGTGAATACAAATATTGTAGAGGATTTTGATCCCAATTGATGCGAAAAGGTAAAAGTGTCTTACGATTTTATCTAATAGTTTTCCACCAGTTACATGTTCCATTACAATAAACAACTTTATTTCGAAATGCATCACCTACATGCACCAGGAATAATGCATCTATATAAGCTACTTGCAATGAAGAGAGAGAAGTAAAAATAATTATGGCAAGGGAAATTTGAAGATACGATAATTAAATATCGCCATACAAAGGAAGTAATTTCCCTTTCCTTCTAACCTCATACACATGCACGACATTCGGGTGTCTAATAATGAACATGATTGATAAATTTCGATTTATCTGCAAATACCAGAAAATATCAGGTGAGAGTACATGGTATGGTATTCATGTGATGGCTAAATAAAAAAAATGCATTATATATACTTTATTTTTTAATGTGAATGAACGTGTGCATGTCTCTTGAACAATTAACACATGCATTATATATAAACTTTATGAAAATAGTAAACACTTTTTCGTCATGATATTGACTTTATTTCTGCCTATACCTATTCACAGAGAGGCATACTTCCGAGGACTCCATTTCTGCCTCCTAAGAAACTCCAATATCTTCTACCATCTCAGTGTCTCCTGAATTTGAAGCAAAATGTTGTTAACATAGAACTGACGGTGTTTGGACTGTAACCAGCAACTTCAAGTCATGTATAACCATGTTCAATTTTCAAAACCTTTATTCACAATCAGAGATAACAAGAGGTCAACTCACTAAGAGGGAGATCTTAGGGTGAATCAATCTTTTGTTACAAGAGGTGGAACAAGCTCAAAGGAGGCTTCAGGGGATAGCAGCTCTTCCTCTTGATCAAAAGCTTGACAGAAATTTGACAATTTAACAGTTGGGATCTTATGGCCATTGTCAGCTTCAACTAGAGACCCCTTGATTCCATACTCTAGAGAAAGCTCCATAGATTGCTCCACATCCTTGGAATGTTTGTTCTTCAACAACTCAGGGGAATCACCATAGCTGATTCCAGCAATATCGGGTGAGCCACAAATGACCAAATCTGGGGATGTAAGAGAATACCCCGAAATTGATCTTCCTGAAACAATATATTCCCATTATATTCTATCAGATGATCAGATCCTAAGAGACAGTCAAACACCACAAAAATTAAAAATACAACAATAAAGTCTTATCCCACAAATTAATGTTGATTACATGGATCACACAATTAAATTCGACCTAAAAATCGAAGTGGACAATCCAAAGCTGATAAGTGTTAGATCTATTGATAAGGAAATCTGCCATCACCTCAAATGCACTTTCTGCCTAAAGTATGCCCTGCAAAGTAGTTTCATTTCCCAAATAAAAGACATAACATATATATATGTGTATGAATTTCTTTGCCCGATGTTCAAGAGTGATTGTAATTGTACTTGACAACAATTAAATATGTAATTAAATTGATCATTAATTTGTCACAACCAAAAAACCTTGGTAATAATGTCTACTGGTTTACAATAAATATTAAGAGCGAATATTTTAAACAACACCGTTCACCATACAAGACAACATCACAATGATTTGTTTTTTTATTCTAACAAAAACGAAGCCCATTTTTTCCTTAGTGTTGTTATGGAGGGGGAAGTTGATGCTGCTGTAAATTTCATGAAGGACATTCAAGATGTGGTAACACATTTACAGCAACAAGACAGTTGGAGCTGGTCGGCTGATTTGAGTGGAATATATATAGTGGGAAGTGCTTATCACTACATTGACAGAGAAATGAACAGTATGCCTCAAGAGGGTATCTTGAAGGACCTGTGGAATTTAAAAGTTCCTATTAAGGCATTATGCTTTGTCTGGAGAATGTGTAAGGATAGGTTACCTTCAGCCGGTGAACCTGTGCAGAAGGAATGTGGAACTCAATGACAACATATGGCCCTTTTGTAGAAATAATGAGGAGGACGTATCCCACTTATTTTTCAGTTGCAGTAGGATCCTACCAATTTGGTGGGAATGCCTGTCATGGATAAAGGTTGTAAGTGTATCGTCAGTAACTCCTATAGGTCACTTCATTCAACACTCCTTCTATGGAAACAACGGAATTAGATCGATGAGATGGCAGACCTCGTGGGTAGCCTTGACTTGGACTATATGGTGTCATAGGAATAGGATCATCTTCCAAGATGCTACGTTCAATAGACATAATCTGATGGAGGATGCGGTTTTTTTATGTTGGTCTTGGCTTAGAAATTTGGAGGATGGTTTTACTTTCCCTTTCCACTTCTGCTCTTCTAATATGGGGGAGGCTTTTGTAATCAGGGGAGGGTAGATTTAAGCTGTATTTTTTGATAACCTAGTCATATGTCAGAACTCAGGAGGGCTTTTCCATGCTCTCATGTTTTATACCTCCTTCGTTCTGTTTTGATACACTAGGTTCTTTTTGCAATACCTCTTGTAATGCAGAAATTTCATCATATATATATACATACTATTTTTGCTGGCCAAGAAAAAAAAATTCAATCCATTGCCCAGTTGTCACATCCAGCGTGGTTCTAAATAATTTTAATGAGCTCTGCATACTCCATAGCTTGCGAAGTGCTCGTAAAGCTACTAATTCATATATGGGATCACCAGTCATATTTGATAAAGCACCCATTTAAAGAATCAGAGAACATGCACAAAGATGGAAAATTAGAAAACCAAACATCATTTTACCATACCCTAGTCTTACAGAACTAAGCTAGACCTCTCACCACACCATGAAATGATTGTTCACAAAATGTTGTGTCATTATCCATTACTGCATACTGTGCACAGAATATTTTGCATGGTGCGGAGTTATATATCATTCTAAAAGAGTACAAAAAAAATTAAGGAAATTGCAATAGAGTATAATTTATAAACTTTGTATGCCTAAAAAATTGAAGCAACATGGTTCAAATATGGCTCATAACATTTCAATAAGCAGCCCTACCAACCCAAAGTTAAACAGTCAAACATTGTCATGAACATGGCAACTAGATGCAAGTATAGGCACAAACAGAAAATGACAATTCATGCAGGAATATAAACAAAAACAAACAGAGCCAAACAGGCAGGAAGGCAAACAAATAGGGGTGGAATGGAATAACCAACGCAGAAACCAAGGCAAATAGACATAAATAGAGCCAAACATTGCCACACACAACAGAGACAAGATCAAACAGCCCCTTAGAGTGGTGGAATCAACACCCCACAATGAGTTGTGGTAGACAATGGATTGCATGGTGTTTGCTGAAAAGGTGTACTGGTGCATAGTTTAATTCCACAACATTGCAGAGGCCAATGGAGAGGGGTGACAAGCATGGACGGGTTCATAAATCTAAAAATTCATAGCCCCCAAACTGGCTAATGTTGAACCCAATGATGGCTCAACTTGTTTGTGGACTTGACAATGGGAAGGGCAATATGTAGAGACAGCGACTGTAATGGACAGGAAAAAACATGCTGCAAAAGCGACACAGCCACAAAAATGTAGAGTGACAGAAAATTTATATGAATCATATGATATTAGGGGGAACTCCAAAGTAAATAGCGATGAGATCATGTAACAGGGTATGGTATTGGTACTACACTGGTAGCAAGGTAAAATTATTGGGACAAGATGGAAAGGGTAAAAGAAAAATACTACCTTAAAAGACCAATGTATAAAACTGTTAAACTTAATAAGAATGAATAACTGACACAATTGTTTTCTACAAAGACTGACAATCACTCCTTTTCCATCTTGGTTTTAGCTAAAATGGTGAGGACGAAGGATTTTTGCTTGACTAACTTTTTTCTTCAATATTAGTAATGCAATGAGAACTTTTGACTGATGGGTACAGGAGTAACCTCATACATATGTATCTTCAAACATTATAAATGCCCGTAACCGAATTTTTAATTATAAATTGTAAGGCAATGTCTTGACCTCCAAATGAAAAATTTACAGAATGTCAGACTTTCAATGGTCTATATAGTACCTTTAAGTTAATCCATGCATACGGCAATCCAGTAGGAGTATTGAATGTTGGTAGAAAGTGTTTCCCCAAATCTTCAGCAACATCTAGCAACTGATTCTTGTAAGCTCCTTGAAAAAACTTCTTTGAAGAATCAGATGCAAGTAAGTGAGCAGAGACAAGTCCTTCAAGAACTCTTATGTTGCACTGAATGATTACAAACAAGTGGTAAGGAAAACACATCATTGTGCTTGAGAATTCAATTGTTTTTCAGAAATATTTTACAAAATCATTCAGAAGTAAATTAAAGCAACCACCTTTTCAAATCTTATGCAATCTGTATACAATGTTAATAATGAACTTCAAACCGAGATGTCATACAAACCTACTGAAATTCGTCACTATTAACACAATTCTAGTTAATTATGAGTATAGGGTATTTTTATTTGTGTAGAATGTGAAGTAGAAAGTTGTGAATTATGATCATATGGTCCATAATAAAGTTAAGAAGACAACAATAAAAACAAATAATGAAAAAAAGGGGGAAACTAATTTAGTGGATAAATACAAGAGTCAAGAGAAAGGAATTAGACAACAACAGCTTTCTTTCTTTCAAACAGGAATTGCTTTTTACAGTGGCTAGGTTCAGTTCAATATGCAAGTTAAAAACAAGGGACTAAGTACTCATTTGATTATTTATTTACTTTATGAGACAATAGGCCATATATGCATAAATTATATTTTAATTAAGTAAATGAATTTAGCCATACATCATACAAGTTAAAATATATTAATAAATCGTTCCTTTCGAATAATTGTTCTTAAACTAAAATAGAAGCCTCAAGCTTCATTCAGGAGAACACTTCCAGATAAATTGTACTCACAGCTATATCCTCAAGGCCTCCTTTTTTAGAAGTGGCAGTTGTATCTCGGCCGGCAGAAACTATATAATGCCCTTGCAAGAGATCAATTGCATCCTTAACATCATAAAAAAAAACATTAACAGAATAAATCAATTACTAATAAATATTTTAAATTAACCCTTAAAAATATTAGTTTACTAACAAACCATCTTAACATTATGATCCACGGTAAAATATGTAAATGAAGACTAAGTATTCCTAAATCATAATTACTGATTGTACACCGCAACAAGGCAAAAACAAATCTAAAAACAACTCTGAACTAGGATGCAGAAGGTAGAAATCAAATATATAAGGACACAACCTACATAAGATAATGAGTTATGATCCCATAGTGGACAATGGATACCTAAAGATTCAACACAATAGCTAGACTGCTAGAGTACCCATACATAATGATAAATGAACTACACATCTAATTAGGGCACGAACAAGGAATCATTCCAGCAACCTGGCCAATTGATAGCCTTTTTTATCACATAAACTTACCAGACATTACTACAAAGGTGGTTTTTATCTCGTTTGAAGATATTTTTGTCTCTTCTCACAATAAAAATCATATGTGCATGATAAGGGATAAAGATCACTATTTTTTCAAAGTTCCGAGATTAAATTGTCTAAAGTTAAAGTTCCTAAACTAATACCAATTAACGTACAAGGACATACTAAAAATATATTTTACACAAAAAAAATGTATATAAATAAGTATGACCAATTAACGTACAAGGACAAACTCTATTTACATGTCTAAAACTTGACCATTTTCTCAATATAACCATGGAGAATCCAAAGTCGAAACACAAAAGACCCACACTATGGCAATGGTATGATGCTAAGTCTCTACCATAAACAGGGGTAACAATCTCAAACAACTTTAGAATCAGTAGAAACAAGAAGCTCAGTCACAAAAGAAACCTATATCAAACAAATCCAGCAATAGATACAGTCATAGATTCGCATTGAAGCATGGCATTGATTCACCAAAGATTCAAAGATAATGATGAATTGCCAATCCATTATTTTCTTCTGATTCTGACCCATTTCCCATTGGTACTAAAAGCAAATAAAAAACTAAAACAAACAACCATAGACGCAGCCCATATACCTATTCCCCTGTTTAAAACAGTTCCAAAATGAACATGAACAAACAACACAAAGGAAATTTAAAGAAAGCATTGTCATATACAGTTCACAACAAATCACCAATAAAGCTTTTAGAAATTTAATGAAAACTAATAATAATAATAATAATAAAATAAGAACAACAAGAAAAAATGGCAACCCTTGAACAATAGCTCAGAAGAACCCCTTTGGATGATTAAATAATATCCTTTTATGAACTATATGTAAGTACTATTTTAAATTCGAGTTGATATATAATTTTCTATTAAATTATAAATTGAGTTTGTTTTATTTTTGAAATTTGTCGTTG
>PYAF01000785.1:64700-96378 GCA_007407185.1 Glycine tomentella
TTATGAACTATATGTAAGTACTATTTTAAATTCGAGTTGATATATAATTTTCTATTAAATTATAAATTGAGTTTGTTTTATTTTTGAAATTTGTCGTTGCAATAAATTAGTCTTTTTAACAAATATATTAATCTTTAAAAAATTATATTATTTGCAAGTTAAAAGCTTAATAACTGTCAGAGGAACAATCTGATTTTGTTCCTAATAGATTAACTATAGACAATGTTTTGGTAGCTTCTAAGATGTTACACTATTTGAAGTGTAAGAGGAATGGGAGGAAAGAGGATATGGCTTTTAAAATAGATATTAGCAAAGTTTATGATCCTATTGAGGGAGTTATTTACGTGCTATTAGCATGGGATCTCACCCCGTAAGTACTGGCTTTAATTCCACATGAATATTTTATTTCTATTTGGTTATAATTATTATTTTCATTAAAAGACAATAGTGCAAGTTCTGGGACAGAGACAGAGTGTAGTGATATTGCTTATATTAGTACATGAAGGCCTGTGACCATAGTCTGAAGAGCTGCCAGCCCATAAGTGGCTTCTCCAAATAATCTCCAAGCCTCCATTTTATTCACAGCATGATATTATAATTTCATAACACCATAATGTCAAGAGACAGCTCAAATTAAAAGAACAAGACAGCAACTAAGAAAGACAGAAACTTGAAGGACCAAGTTATAAACAATGTTGACTCCAAAGTTCACTCAAATGCCAAATTGACTAAACACACTAACATGAACAACTTATACACACTTTTGTTCTTTCACAAATCTAGATGAGCTGAGAAAGGCAGCAGCACTTTTTACCCAAGTAAGTTTATTACCATAAGCAAAAAGAAAAACCACTAAAAACAGTTATTTGATATTCATAATGCTATTAAAACTATAAGCTGTTTCAAAACTGTGTAAACGCAGAGGTGAATATTTCACATCTATAAATTGTGTAAGCGCATCTATTAAAAAGACAAATCCACTATTCTTAATATGTAAAAAAAATCTAGAAAACACACTACGAGAGACAAGTGTTTTGGGCAAAAGAATAACACTTCCACATATGCACGGGAAAAATCTACAATCTACAATTAAACTAAAAAAGTAATTTATTGGTTTCCACGGACGTTTTATTTTTAAATATCAGACCAATAACATACTTGCATGGATACTCAGGCTAGCTGCAGACTATGTGTATTCACAGTGTAATATGTAATTAAAAAACAAAAAACACCATGTTTTGTTCTTTTTTTATTATAAAATCATAAAATGTATCCAAATATTTGACGAATATTCTCTTCTTCGCCATCTTTTTTGTTTACTGAGTGGTTGTGGTGCTTGAACTATGCAAACAATGAGGCTAGAGAAAGGCAAGTACGTACCTTGATGGATGGGGAGGAGCTGAGGACATGAGCCACAACAAAGTAGGGCACCACAGAATGAGCGACGGCGCGACAGCACGAGAGAGAGAGCGAGGGCCCGAGAGCACGACAAGTGAGAGTAGGGCAAGAGATTTTTCTTTTTGAGAGCACGAGAGAGTGAGAGGCAAGAGATTTTTCTTTTTGAGGGAGTACATATAAAACGACCGCGTTTTGTAATTTTTTCCCACATTTTCAAGACGGTTTTATTCCAAACCCATTTTTGAAACCACATCATCTAAGACGGTTAAAAGGGAACCGTCTTTGAAAGGTTCGTCTTCAGCAATCTAAGACGGTTAAAATAGGGACCGTCTTTGAAAAGTTGGTGTTAATTTCAAAAATGCCACCGCCCCTCCTTTTAAAACGGTTTATCGACAACCGTCTTAAATTGTTCGTCTTAAAATAGCATTTTTGTAGTAGTGAAAATCGAAAAATCAAACAAAAATCCAAAGACGGTTTTCGAAAAAACATCTTTGAACGGTGGTTTTAAAATACGATTTTGGACTATTTTTTCAAAACCACCTTTGAACAATGGTTTTTAAGACAATTTTAACAAAACCGTCATTGTTAATTTGTTTTTATTTACATATTTGCCTCCGATTATTCAACGACATCGGTTTCTCAATAACCGTCGTTGAATATGTGTCGTAGAAACATGCTTTTATAGTAGTGAGTTGTCCCATACTGAGTTTCCAAGCATATTTTTCCTATTAAATCAGAAATTTAGAGTTAAATCGATCATAATATGTTTTAAATAGGGGTGTGTGGAAACATAATTGGACCAAGCAGGCCAACAATCAAATGCCTACTGGACCGGGTATTTTACAAGCAGGCTAGCAATCAAAGGTTATGTCAGATTGATGAGTGGCTACTACTTGGTACACCTTCTAACTATTAATTGAATAAATTATGTAATTGATTATATTTGAAATGCTCTAAGAGGAAGGAGTATTTTGCGCTCGTCATTTTTGTTTTTGAAAGTTGTGATTGAGAGCATTTTAATTGATTCAACCTCAAATTCCACTGGAATATTTTCTCACGTTACGAAAATTCTACAAGTGGCCTCTTATTGCACTTCAATATTGAAACAGGCAGCGAGGCATTTGGAATATTTTAAAGGGAAGAATGCCTTAGGTCCCAACACTGACTCTTTGGCTGAAGCTTTGGCTATTGCTCAACACCATGACACAATATCTGGTATAGAAAAAGCAACATGTTGCTAATGATTATGCTAAACAAATTTCAATAGGTTACACAGAGGTAATAATAATTGTCTATATCTGTTCTTACTGAACTTTATTACTTACAATCTAAAAAGTGTTTTTTATTTTAATATCTTATTCAAGCTAAAAAAGTTGTTGCAGTATCACTTGCTTGTTGAGAGAGGGAGCAACCAAAACAAGTTGTAAGAACCCACAGAGTAAATTTCAAAAGGCAAGTAGTGATGTTCTTACTCTAATCTTGTGTGTTCTCATGTTTTGCATATATTTTCTTGTGTGCATAGATTTCTTTAACTGGAGCAGAGTTATAGTATGTTACTGTGATGGGGCATCTTTAAGTGTATATAGTCAAAACGAGGTTAGTGAGAGTATGAAAGGCTTCTTAGGGCCATTTCAAACTGGGTTATTCATAAATTCTTGTTTTTCTTATTGCTAGTCTGAGAGACAAGATACATGGTTTGCTGATGACTCTCCACTCATTAACAACATGGTATGCATAGAGACAAGGTTATAAGTTTTTCATCTCATTTTTACTCTAATCTATCCGAGGTGTATTAAAAAGAAAGAAAAAGAAAAGAAAGGAACAAAGAAAGTATGAATAAAAGAATACATTTTTCCTTTAAAAAAACTAATTCACTTCCTTATTTAGTTATAGAAAGAATGAAGAAAGAAAAACTTTATGGGTTTATCAACTACTGCAATCCGCATTGACAACTTCATGGTTTTTAATTTAATGGCTATGCAACGTTTTAAAAGCACAAAATCTTTCGGGTTGTGTCTCACCAGAGTTTGTCAGATTGCCTTGTCTCCAAGAAATGTATGTATGGTATAATGTGACGTTCTTAACTTACAATCTCACTTTCATAATATATATTTTCCTTCACTTATATTTGATTGATTAATTTTTTCTCTTTGTTGCAATGACTTCACCTTCAACTACCTTAATGGTACAATTCCCAAACAATTGGGAACCTTAAACCTTGTCAAAATGTAATATATCATGCTTTGTTCCCTTTGATTTTACTCTTCATTTTCATTTCTTATGCATGAAAGACCCAATTTAAAATATTAAAAAATAAAAACTATTATTTGATTAGGATTCTCTTAAGGATAGAATAAAAACATTGCTTTTCATTATTTTTTTAATGTTTCATATTTTCAATTTATTAATTTGTTATCTTGTACTTGTTTCTTAAACATAATTGATGAATTTAATTGTACAATTTTCCTCTTGGTAAGTTCCTTTTATGGAAACCATCTAACTGGTCCAATCCCAAAGGAGCTTGGAAACATTACCACTCTCAAAAGTTTGTAAGTTTTTGGCTTTTTATATTACACTTTGTGTCCCTTATTTTGTTTTGTTTGGTGTATGTAATTTTTTATAGGAATTTAATTAAAAATGGACAGAGTATTGGAGTTCAACCAATTATCTGAAAATTTCAAAAAAATTTCCTATTAGATTACACCGAAATATTCTCATACATTTTTGAGTAGAAAATTCTATATCCTTTCTCATTATATAGAAAATTCAACATCCTAATTTTTAAAACAGAGCCTAATAACATCTTAACTATAGATTATAAAAACAATATATTTATATTTACTTTGCATAGCCTTGTGTTTAAGCTATTATTCAACATAACCCTTTGTATTTCTCAGACTTACTATCCCAAGTAACTAATTAATAATATACTAACTGATTTATGGAACTGGTTTGATGATCAAACTTGGTAAGTTGGTGGTGTTTAATTTGTCACCATTTTTCCTTTATACTCTTGAATAGTTTAAACAGGTTGTTGTTAAATGTTTCTATATATAATGTCTGTTACCCTTCCATTTCAAGGTATCCCCTCGGTGGTGTAATTGGTGGGACTGTCTATCCTGGTTTGACCTTCATAGCAAGCACCACATGGTTTGATTGATGATGATTCAACCGTGTGAAGCAACTGTAGCAACAATATTAGCCATATAGGTTACTTTTATTGGTGTGATCACTAGGATGTTCTTTTGTATAAAGTAGGATGTTTGTTTTAATGATGTTATATAAATTCATTTACATTTAATATAATGTTCCATGGTATTTGACATAATTTCATGTCGTACGGCATTTTACAATGCTAAGCCGAATTCCAAATTTTAGTGTACTAACAATTTGGTTTGTTATATATTTTATAGAATAAAAATTCTTCAATGTGGTGTTTTTTTTGTAAGTGTAACTTCAGTTAAGTCCATTGGTTCATTTGGTAGTATATATAGAAAGCAATTTTGAAAGAAAAAAAGTCAGGAGAAACAAAGACGGTTTTTAGCCAAAATCGTCTTTGTTGGTTTTGACTAAAAATCGTCTTTGTATGCATGTAAAAAAAAAGTCAGGAGAAACAAAGATGATTTTTAGCCAAAACCGTCTTTGTACATAGGCGTACAAAGACGGTTTTGGCTAAAAATTGTCTTTGTATGCATGTAAAAAAAATCAGGAGAAACAAAGACGATTTTTAGCTAAAATCGTCTTTGTATATAGACATACAAAAACAGTTTTGGCTAAAAACCGTCTTTGTATGTATGTTAAAAAAAACAAAAGTTAGGAGAAACAAAGATGGTTTTGGCTAAAAATCGTCTTTGTATGTATATAAAAAAATTATATATACAAAGATGGTTTTTAAGGCAAAATCATCTTTGTAAGTTCACATACAATCTTTGTAGGTGTTTAAAAAAAATATCAACGAAGACGATTTTTTGAATCATCGTCAAAAGTTGTGTTTTTCAATGACACGCGCAACAACAACGATTCTACAACCGTTGTTGTATGGGATTTAGAATCGTTGTTGAAAGTCTCGCCTGTAGTAGTGAATGGTAACAAAGACATCCAAGTCTTGTTTTTCATTTCACCTTGCAGTTCATGATAGTTACTGCTGTGTATGTGTCATTTATAATTGGAAATGTACTTTCATGGAGGGATTTAGCTATTTAGCTATAATTGGTGTGTCTTTCATATTTGAATCCAATTTCAAGTTTCAACAATTTGAATCCAATTTGGTGAGTCTTACAGGCAGTCATAACAGAAAATTTTATGAAATTAGAAATTTAATGATACTTCGCTAGAGTACTTACTAGGTTAGTGTTTGCAATTGCAGGCCTCATTCCCACTGCTGTATTGCTTTTGGGTCTGTTTTTCATTCCGGAGTCTCCTAGATGGCTGGTAAGAAATTAATTTACATGTTCATGTGTTTATAAGATGACAATATGCAGCAGTTTGCATAACTCGTTTCATTTTCATGATTGTTTGTGCAATCATGTTTGGAGCAGTATTCTGGCAGAAAGGGAATAAAATGTATTACTATATACTTGTTTGTGCAATCATGTTAGTTAGAAGAGGAACACCCTTTTCCTTGTTTGAGTTTTGGTGCGTTTCATTTACGTCTAAAACTCCATTTCATTTTTTGTATTACTATATACTATAACATGTGTACTAGTGACTTTTTAATAAAGTGGTGGATTCCCACATTAATTAACTATTTACTTGATTATAAGTTGGTCATTCTTGTGAAGAATATCTGTGTCACTGTCAGACCCCATATCTACATCAGAATCTGTACGTGTACGAAAGGCATGTGGATACTTGATAATCTTGACTTGTTTTTAATTACATTTTTTCCCCTACTATATGTTGAATTTGCAGTTACAAGCTCTAAAAAGAAGGGATTGTTGTGAAACTGGAATACTCAACCTTAAGAAAGAAACTAAGGGTTCATGGAGCAATGGATCGAAGTATTAACAGCTCAGATCTAAATTTACATCTCAAGAACTCTAGGTTTGAACAGTCCTAGGCCTATATCTTCTCATAACATTAAAAACCCACTACCAAATTTGTTACAGCCCAACAGCATAACCCAACTCCTTCATGATGATGGCTTGTGCAACGTGTTTCACAACATTGATGCACAACAGAACTTTTGGCCCTGGCCTGATCAGCACCACCAGCGTTTCCATTGACCCTATCTAAATGATTTTCCATATTACTTAATGATATGATATGAGGACAAATTATACAATACAATCTTTTTTGTTTAGTTTTTTTTTTCAATTTATTTATGCGCAGTAGATTGGTGTATAAAGTTTGAACAGATTAAATCTACTATTAGGGTCATGAGGAGTAAGTGAACTTTGAGCATTGCTATTTCTTTCCTATGTATACTTTATTGTATTGCAGAATATATATAAAATAATATTTACATTAGGCTGAAGTAAGAAAATATTAATATTGTTGAGTTATGGCATGTGTGCCTCCTAAGTGGATTTCTAGCTCTGCTGGGTGCAGTATGGATCATGAAATAAATCATTAAAAAAATAAACTACATCAATTTTTTTAAAATTCGTCTTTAAAATCTCACGTTTTTAATATCTTTTAACAAAAAAAATATATATATTTTGAAACAATTTTTAAAATAACCAATTTAAAAATCAACATTTTAAGATGATTTACTTTTGATAACGGCGAATTTAAAGACGATTGAAAATAATTGTGAAAGGTATTAAAAAATCGATTATAAAAGTTATTTTTGTAGTTGTGTGAACTATTGTTGTACAGTATGTTTAATACATCATTGAGTGTAAAGATTGATGTGATAGTTTTATTTTAATCATTTATTTTGAATTTGAGTTCAAACTATTTCTTTTATTCCAAATTATAAGATTTAAAATAAATGTTTGTCTTTTTTGTAAGATTTTTTTTAGTTTCTACATATATTAACTATTTTTTTTCTTATATATATATAATTATTCTTACATTAATGAGAAACAATTAAGTGGATATATAAAAAAAGTAATTTTAGAATAATAGTACAATTAATTGACAAATTTAATGTGATTAACTAAATTAACTATTTTTTTAAGAAAAATAAATTAATTGAAATAATATTATAATTTAGGACGAAGGAAATATATAATTATATTAAATATTATAAAACTGATTTTGTCATCAACAATAATCTTACAAAATTTGAGTTTGATTTTTTTTAAAATGAGAGACTTATCTCATTTCATTCATAACAAGTGAATGCATACAGATTAGAATCAAATCATGAACATATAGACTACTAAATAATTGAGACGCTCTTAAAAGAACATCAACAGTACAATTAGTTTGTCTCCTAATAAATGAACCCTAATATTTTTTGATTGACTAAGGAATTATCTACCGTTATTAACAATATTTCCTGGATCTGTTTGATTGGCCTTTGATGAATCTAACCGATCAACAACATTGTACAATTACATTTTGCAGTTGCAAATCTTTTAATTAACCAAGATAGAGCTTCTTGAAGGGTAACTGCTTCTGCTTCATATGATGATGGAAAAAAAATTGAGTATGATTATTTCCTATAAAATATATATACTTGTGATATAAAAAAAATTTAATACATGAATCAAACAATTAAGGAAGTTTAATTTAATTAATTGAGTAGGATATATGGATGTTGTAAATCTTTAATACTATTTTCAATTCTTATAGATAAAAAGAATATACATGAATCAAATGACTACTGTTAATCTTGACACGATCAAGCTAAAAAGTCTATCATTTAGAATCTAGACAAAGCAGTTATCAACTCAGTTGCTACATAAATAAAGATAAAATTCAAAAATAAAATGTAGAAATCAAGATATTTGGCCATTCATGCGTTTCAAATCAAAATTCAACATTTGACGTGCACTTAATTAGACAATAAAGTTTTGTTTAGGCTGAGATGGATTATACTCATTGTGCTTTGTTTGGCTTCCTGGTCGCTACTTATTACCAACTCAGATCTGAATCTACTCAGCATATATAGCCTGTTCAACACGTAAATTTGTCAAAGTTAAATCAATTAACTAAGGAACCCCTCGAAGCTAAAAGGGTCATAAAAAGACTTTTTTTTAACAACATAACACTTAATGGCATTGTAAAATTACTTCTAGTTATATAATTTAATTTTGAATCCAAGTAATATTACGTCTATTGCGTGCAAACACTAGCCATTATATATCTCTAGCATGGAAATTGTCCTCCATTATTGACACAGCACAACCCCTAGTAAGAGTTGAAGTTCACTCTTTGAAAAAAGCTTATGTGTAAAGGGGTTTTATCTGATCTACAAGTACTATGAATAAGAATATATTGTTTGTAAATTGAAATTGGGGGGACAAGGTGCTCCACGCTGTGAAGATGAATGGAATAATTAGTAAAGTCTAAAGATCACGTTTGGTAAAAAAAAAAAAAAAAATCATGATACGGGAAATTGACATTAATGAATTAAGTAACAAATCAATTGGAGAAGATTTGGGTTTATCCATGTGATAAAGAGGGAATATTAATATTATTTTGAGTGTCAACATATATATTGCAGGTGCCTAGAGTTAGCACATGGAATGCATGGGACTTAAATTTAAAATGGAATATCCAACAAGTAACCAAACCTAACACGCAATATATTTAGAGAGATATATAGGGTGATTGAAAGTTTTGACCGTCCGTGTTGTTGAGTTTGTGCCTTTACATTTGATTTCTTATGCTTTTGGCATAAAGTTGTGTGTAGCGTGTAATTGAAGAGCCAGTGCAAAGGGTGTTGAGATTGAAAAAGGCAAAGTTAAAGAGGGTAAAAAACAGAGTAAAATCGGGAGACAAGGCAACCCAGTAAAATACTCTAGCGAATTAGTTTATGTTAAGTTGTCTAAGAAACTCGATAAATAGTTTCGTCTTCTTGAGTAAATCATAATGTTATACTTTTTAAATACATTTTATAAATATTTCAGGTTAATTATAATTATCATAATTAATAAACTTCAAATAATATCATATTAAAGTGCCTTTGTTATATTAAGTTAGTTCTTCTGATAGTTTATCATAATAAGGTCATGTTGGGATTTTCGGTGAGACGATTCAAAAGTATGATTGGGAATAAAATATTAGCTTAAGATTATCTTTGATTATTCCTCAAAAATATATTTGTAAGTAAAATTTTGTCTGAAAATTCAATTTTAAAGAAATAAGACTTTAATATTTTTGCAAACTTTACTTACAAACTTGAGTTTAATCAAAAATTTAAGTTTGCAAACTTAATTCAAATATATACTAATTTGATTAACTTACAAATTATGATAAATGTCATGTCATGCCAGAAGCATTTTAGTGCTAGACCTTTAAGTGTAATAAAAATACTTCAAAGTGACCAAATTAAAAATTTTATATTTAAGATATCAAATTGAAAAAGAAAATCAAATCATCTATCAAAATTATATTTATCTTTTATTTTTCAACAGTTCAAGTATTTATTAAAATATACTAAAACCTTTTAATCATTGGTAATATCCATATAAAATTGAGGGTTTTTTTAATTTTTTAAAAATATTTGTTTTGATTTTACTTCTTATAACTTTTTTTTAGTCTCTAATAACAATATTAACAAATGACATAATAATGATGTTAACAACTTATTAATTTATCACCTCATTTAGAGAGCAGTTATTACGTATGATTTTTTTTAAAGTGTATTTTTAAAATTTATTATCAATTAGTCTTACGGCATCAAGCGTTTAGAACATATAAAAATTTAAAAATACAATTTATTAAAGAAATTATATGTAATTGTTATACCAAATTCTTTAATAACGTGACAAATTAATAAATTATTATTATATTATTAGTTAACGTTAGGACTAAAATAAAAAAACACCCAATTTTGTTGAACAAAAGTTATTTAAGCTTAAATTGTTCTTTAAAAAATGGCCCCGTGCGAGTTTTCTAATTTAGAAATGAGCGAAACGCTTTCTTCATTTTTGTTATGCACAAAGACAACAAGCGGTAAAGAAAGGTATTACGCATTCTATAAATGGGCTTAGTGATAAGGCCCATTAAGGAATCGTGGATTGAAGATCTCAACAGAAAGTAGATCGTGAACCCTGTCAACTACGGAGATCGTGATAACCAGCAGTTAGAGATTTCGACCATGATTCTCGAAGAAAATCCACAACTAAGAGGTAGGTGCAATATAAATAAGAGATGGTTGCAGAGAAAAAGGTACACACATTCTTGTTCTTTCTCGTTTCCATTCACACTGTACACACACCTCATCCAACTGGTTGAGTATTGCTTCGTGCGTAGTGATCATCTTCTAGAGGTATTTTCTCCCATATAAATACCTTAAAAGAGAGTTTGATCCAACATTAAATTACCAGCATCCTTGTTGGACAGTTCTGTACACAAAAACAACAGAACATTGGCGTCGTCTATGGGGAAAGGTAAATTTTAAATCCCACGATTCACAATGGTTAACACCAGAAGCAACCAGTCTCTACCACCACATTCTGAGATGTCGGGAAGAGGAGAATTACCACCTGGTAAACAGAATGCGGTTCACCGTGAAGACTTGCACGTGATTGACGCGGTTTCAGATTCAGCCTTGTCTCCTGCTCCAACAGGACGAGCAATCCAAGATGCTCATCAACCAAACCCGGTCCATCATCCAGTGGCTACAGTGGCCCACGGACCGGAACCGATTGAACGATTAGTAAGAAACGCTCTCAGTTTGATCCTAGCTCGAATTGAGAGTATGGAGAAAAGATATGCCCTTCAACAGCAGGAGGATATCAGAAACATCACCCAATAGATGGAAGAACGAAATGCGGAGTGGAAACGTGAGGAAGAACTGCGAATACAATGCATGAAACAACATCTCAGAAATGCAGAGACCCCAATCCACAATCAAAAATATGGACACCATAATAATCACGCAGCCAGGAACGAGACCAGTCTTCAGGCTCATCAGGTCCCAGTTGTTCCCATGAAGCAACCGACCAACCAATCCCGAGGTGAAGCAGCCGACAAACCAACCTCGGATGGAGGATCCAAATCCTGCTGTTGAATCTACATCTTGGCTAAGGAGCGAAGGAGGAGTATACCGGAGGAAATACAGTCGAGGGCAACACAATAATAATGCATTCACTGACGAGATAGTTAATGCCCGGAACTTAGATGATTTTGATGGTTCATTTCTGTCAAAATATGACGGAACCCAGGATCCGCAGGTGCACATCGATGAATTCGATATGCAGATGTGTGTTCGAGGAATTGACGAGCTGATAATCTCTCGAATTTTGTCACTACTCTGACTGGAGCTGCCCATAAAAGGCTCCATACCTTGCCTCTGTGGTCGATTCGTAACTTCAAAGATTTTGGCCAGAGGCTTTTGTTTTGCGACCAACAAAAAACAATCAAAGTCCGAGTTCGCACTCGGTAAGATACGACAACAACCTGGGGAAACATTACAGAGTTATCTGGACCATTTCAAAGAAACAGTGTTGCAAGTTCAAGGGTTCGAGGAGCAAGTACACGTTTACCTCATTTCAGCTGGGTTAAATGGATCGTCCCGATTTGTGAAGTCCATATATAAAGGCCTGGTGAAATCGTTGATGGAGTTTCGAGTCCAGTCGAAAAAATATTTGGAGTTGGAACAAATGGAGATCGCGAATGCAACAGGCAAAGAGAAGGAAAAGAGCCCCAGAAGGAGGAGTCCATTGCCAAGGGGCCGACAACATCTGGGAAATCTAATTCAAGGCAAGAATACGGAGTCCAAATTCAAGCCAAGAAAGTACGAAAACAAGTATGAAAAATACACGCCACTAAATGTATCCCGGTCCCAAGTTTGGAGGGAGGTAGCATTGACAGACATGAAGAAGGTGGAGCGGCCTCGTCCATTGTACAACAAGGCCGGGGTGGATAAATCTCGATTTTGTGAATTTCATAATGGACCGGGACACACCATTGATATTTGTTGGGATCTCCGAGACGCTATCGAAAAATTTGTCAGAAAAGGGAGGTTGATGCAGTATGTGATAAAGACCCAAGGTCGCAAGAATAAGCGCAAGGGAGAAGAAACCCAACCCGGGAAGGAAAAGGAAGACAAGAAGAAAAGACATAACGATGACGACGAGTTTCAGGAGCCGAAATTCGAATGTATATCAGGAGCCCTGGGAGGAGGAGGAGATACTGCCAATCAGAGACGAAAATACTTGAAAGAAATCCTTTCAGTAAAGGAGCGGCCAAAGTTCAAGGGGAAAGTCGGCGAGCCGAAACTTCCTCTTTTGTATTTTACAAAGGAGGACATAAACGATGTGGTGCCGAGTCACGAGGATGGCCTGGTAATTACTGGGATGATGGCCAATTGCCGAGTTAAAAGAATGTTTGTAGACAATGACAGTTCTGCAGACATCATTTTATGAGCGCATTCAAAAAGATGAATTTGGACGAGGAGGACCTAAAGCTGTGCAAGACGATGTTGATAGGCTTCAATGGAGGAAATATCAGCCCCAAAGGCTCCATCGACTTGCGAATGACTTTAGGAACCAAGGAGGCGTTCAAGTCAAAAAGAGTCAGATTCGTGGTGGCCGATTTCCCTTCACCGTACAACATTATCTTGGGAAGACCAATTATTCATAAGTGGGATATGTTGATGTCTACCAAACACCAAAAGATAAAGTTTGTAGGGAATAAAGATTAGGTGGTGACAATTTGCGGGGATCAAAAAGAATCCCGACAATGTTACTACGATACTGTTAAGGAAAGCGAAGATGGCCCGTATTCACCATCTCAGATACGTCAGGGGGATCCGTTATGCCGGGAAAACCAATAAACATGGTTGAGCTCGACATGAAGGAGAGCTAGGAAGAATGGAGACCAGAACCAGCTGAAGATGTGGAAGAAGTGCAGATCGGGAACCAATCGAGTCAAATCACTTAGATTGGAAAAATGATGGAGTCAAGCATCAAGATACAACTCACCGAATGTCTCAGAAGGAACCAGGATGTATTCGCTTGGAAAGCATCTGAGATAGCGGGCATAGATCCGACATGTTGTTGCCACAAATTATACATGTACCCCAGATCTAAGCCGGTCCAATAGAAAAAATGAAAGCTCGACCCCGAGAGAACTCAAGCATTGGCTACGCTCATCAAAGAGTTGTTAGAAGCCGGGTTCATACGAGAAATTCAATACACCACATGGTTATCCAATGTAGTCATGGTCCAGAAATCTAACGGAAAGTGGAGAGTATGTACGGATTACACTGATATAAACAAGGTATGTCCCAAGGATGCCTACTCGATGCCGAATATCGACCAACTTGTGGATAACTCATCTGGGTTCCGACTACTATTGTTTATGGACGCTTACTCGGGATATAATCAGATAGCCATGTCCCCGGCGGATCAGGAGAAAACTGCCTTTATAGGCGACAAGGCAAATTATTGTTATCATGTGATGTTTTTTGGGTTGAAGAATGTGGGGGCCATGTACCAAAAAATGATGAATAAGGTCTTTGAGCCCCAACTCGGTCGAAATATCAAAGTTTACATTGATGATATGATCGTGAAAACGGCCAATCTGGAAGACCATAGCCAAGACATTTTGAACAGGGTGACCTAGTGCTTCGTAGGGCGGATATCGGAAATGAAAATGCTCAAGAGGGGAAGCTAGCAGCCAATTGGGAGGGACCGTACCGGATTGCACAAAAACTCGGTCAAGGAGCCTACATGTTAGAAACCCTGGATGAAAAAGCCATCTAACGAACTTGGAATGCAGACAAAAGGTGTTACAGATTCTATAAATGGGCTTAGTGATAAGGCCCATTAAGGAATCGTGGATTGAAGACCCCAACTAAAAGTAGATCGTGGACCCTGTCAACTAAGGAGATCGTGAAAACCAACAGTTAGAGATCTCGGTCGTGATTCTCGAGGAAAATCCACAACTAACCAAGAGGTAGGTGCAGTATAAATAAGAGATGGTTGCAGAGAAAAATGTACACACATTCTTGTTCTCTCTCGTGTCCATTCACACTGTGCACATACCTCACCCCACTGGTTGAGTATTGCTTCGCGCGTAGTGATCATCTTCTTGATGTATTTTCTCCCATATAAATACCTTAAGAGAGAGTTTGATCCAACATTAAATTACCAGCATCCTTTCTCGACAGTCCTATACATAAAAACAACAAAACAAAATGGAACATATTAAATATGTTATTCTGTACTCGACATGTGTCCAAATAAAGACAAAGGAAGTGGTTTAGAAGAAAGTCCTGTGCAATACATTCCATTGAGAATCTACCATATTAAATGACTTAAAAAAATGTATCTTCCTAATTTTTAATTCCTTGTTGCGAGATGCTCTTGTTTAACTTGAAAGATTAATGAATAAGTAGTGTCAATGTCTCAACATCATCGATAAATTAAACAAACGGGGAAAATTAAGGACCTTAACAATCATAATTAATCAATAATAAGCATGTAACTTTTATTAAATGTATTCTTAAATCTACGGAAAATGACATTAAAGTATATCATTTATAATTCTGTATAATTTAATTATATTTTAATTACTATTTACTAGTGGAGGAAAATAGGAATGCTAATAAGGCAGGAAGGACATGGGTACGTAGTAGCTACCTATTCCCATCACGCAACGGCATGAGTGTATATTAACAACTATACATCGATAATATAAAATTATCATCTAACTTCATATTGTTATTTTAATTTTTAAAATAATTATTATAAAAAATTAATAAATTTATTATACATGATATTTTATGATTAATTGAAAATATGACAATGTAAAACTTTTTCAAAAATTAATGCATATTTTTTTTGGCCTTTATAAATATCCATGGTATGATATTTGTTAATATTTAACAAATATCATGATGGCTTATAATTCAGGAAATTCATGTTTATATATATATATATATATATATATATATTAATTATTTAGCTAACAATTTTTTGGACGAATATACCATTCATCTAAAAATTAAGATGTTGGTTTTAAAGTGTTCTTGGTTTGGTCTATAATTATTCATCATTATCACGGTATGATATTTGTTGTCTATCATTAATATTATAGTATTATAAGATATATAAGTGAAAAATATAATTAATATTACATTGAAAAATTAAAATCAAAATTATTTTGAGATAATTTTTTTTAACACAAGCATTATAATGGAATTGAGGGAGTATTTAATTTTAAACCATTACGTTTAACTTCTTCCATTTTTTGCCCGGTTGTAATAAGTCCTTAATTAATACATTAAATAATAGAACCTGTTTTACAAGCATTATAAGTACTTAATTTTTAAATCACAATTAAATTTTTTTTGCGCGGTTGTAATTACTTTTATCATAAGAAGTATAAAAGTAATTGAATTTCTCATCAACAAGCATTAATAACCCCTTATGATAAGATTTTTTTTTTATTTACTGCCCCTTATGATAAGATTAAATAGTGATATATCGTATGTAATTGAATACAATATCTCATCAACACAGCACTAACATGAGAAAGGGGGAAAAGTCTACTATTTTAAAACATTAAATGCTTCTGACCTAATTGAAGTATATACCAAAAATAATATACTTGTTAGGACTATATATACGAACTTTATTGTCATATTTTGTTTCACACTCTCTAATAATTACCTACAGATCGAATCATTCACTACGTACAAACCCTAATCTTTCTTGCTACCTTTAACAAGATATTGTTATTTGGTCGCATCATATTAATATACTCTATTATGCTTCACAGCTTGGTGGCCAGCAAATTGTAATTGACGGTTGCTGAAGTTATTTCTACAATTGTTGTATATCCTAAGCTTCTTTGTCCTATACATACAATGTTGTCACTACTCACTTGTCAAACGTGAATTTGTTATTGTGTTTGCATATTCTGTGGAATATTCTCATATTCTCTCCTTTAGAATCATCAAGGCACTAGAATCCTGTTAACCCCATTATATCATATCATAGTCACTACAAGCCTCAAATAACCATGATATATATTTGGACCACCGTCCCAAAGTACAAGCACAGTCGTTATAAATGTGCTTAATGAGCTTTTGGTTATTAGTTATACGTGTTTATCAAGATTTATACTATTAGAAAGAATGGTTTTAACATCACTTCATTAATATTAATTTTTCATAAAATCGATGTTAACAAAAATATGATAACATATTCATAAATAATATGAGTTCGTTAACATCGATTTTTAAAACCCAAACGTAATCATTTTCATTCGAATCAATATGTCGCGCGCCCAAACTTTGTGTCCAAAACCTATGTTAGTGTTGAAAGGCCTCTCCTATAGTTGTCGCTTCCGTTGCCGCCACCGCAGCCACCGTGCTCGTCAAAGTTGTGATTGTCGTCATCGCCATTGGTCGTGACTGCGTGTGTTTGTGCTTGTGACTGTCATTTGGAGCCCTAGGTTCTCATTGTCAATGTCGGTCCGGAGCTTTCGTCGCCACCCCTGCCAATTTCAGGTTCCCTTCTTCTCTTCATTGATAATATAAGTTGAATGCTTTTCCCCTGTTCTCATTTTTGCGTTTTGTGAGAGTAAGAGTGTTTGAGTTTAGTGGGACAAAATAAAACTAGTTTGAGTTAGGAATAAATTTGAACACCATAGTAATGATTTACATTACCTTAAATCATTAGCAAAAACATATGGGTGTGAATTTCATCAATGCATAACACATGTAATTCCTTTCAAGAGTTACTTGAAGTAGCTTCAGTGTCTTTTTTATATTTGACGTAAAAATCCTGAAATTCATGAGTTTGGAAGTGTCGAAACCTGCACTAAATCCATAACTATTTTAGTAGTGTTATACTTTCCTAATATTACCATAGACAAAATAATTCAACAACGAAAAGAAACTGAAGCTTGAAGTATATATAGCACCTCAAGTTCTTTCTCAACCTATATCTTTTCTAATTTTTTATTCTTGCAGGTAACTTCATTAACACTTCATACATTTCTAGCAATGAATAAGAACCAATAAGTGTTAATAAAGTGTTTAGAGTAAAGAGTACCAATTATTATTCTAATAATTTTTGACATGGTAGCATATGGATGCTTTGTTGATTCCTAAAGAAATTATCAAGATCAACCTTGGTCTTTATTTGAACCAACCAGTTGAAGTTATCCTTGAAATACTTCATTCTATAAACTCTCTCTTTAGCATAGTTGTTTTTACTATTTCAGTTAATACTTCCTTAGTCAAGGTTGTTGGATATAGGGGAAGCATCATGAAGAGTGAAAGACTTTGATTCAGAAATGGGTTTTGAGCTTTCAACATGCTTGAAGTGCTTCGAAGTTTTGTAAATGATTCAAGTGTAAGAGAAAGACAATCTGATTGATCCTTGCATTGCATTGCATTCATTCATTATTAAGCTTAAATGGTGTTCATTAAAACATCAAAGGTTTTATCTTTTTGGTTAAGGTTTGAATCTGATTAAATGGTTTTTGGAAAAATGTTTTTCTTACTGTTTTAATCGATTACTTAATGATATAATCGATTATTTTGTTCTTCGTTCAAACTGGAAAAACCTTTATGAACAAATTAATCAATTACCTATCGGATTAATCGATTATTTGGCCTTTGATTGAAAATAAACTGCTTTGTTAAAAGTTTTAATTGATTACTTACTTAGTGCAATCAATTACATAGTTGAAAGTTTATTTTAAGTCTTGCTGTGATAATCGGTTACCATTATCAGTAATCGATTACATAGTTCATTTTGAAAAAGCTTATTTTCTGATTTAATCGATTACCAAAATTCGTAATCGATTACACAGTTCATTTTGTGAAACAAAACTTTTTGTCTTAATCGATTACAACTCGGTTTAATCGATTATTTTGCTCGTTGCTGAAACCCAGAAAGCTTCTTTAACATTTTAATCAATTAAGTGATAATTTAATCGATTACATAAGAATTTTAATCGATTATTAGGCGCGTTTAATCGATTACAGTTAGTTACAAATTCTGTTTATAAATAAGATTGAAGGCTTGGCTTGTTAGAAAAATTGACCACTTCGTATTTCTGAATATAGAGAAGCCTTCTAAGTCTTTCAAAGTGATTTTCTCAGTGTTATGACTTCTTGCTTCATTCAAAACATCAATGGGCCTTTGAATGATTCTTGAGTAAGAAACTTTTCCAGGTTAAGGAAAAGCATGGTCTGATTTTGTTTGCTATTCAACCTGACTTGGTAATTCATGTGCATTACATTCAATGGATCATCAGGTTGTCTCTCTACTTAATCTTTGTTTGTAAATTCGTTTTTGAATTTCTGCTGTAAATTGCTATTGTAAGTGGGTTTTTCTTGCTTGGTTCTAGAGAAGGGTTCTCTAGCTAAAGAACAGAGTAGTGTTCTCTGGTTCTTGCTCCTTAGAATTCTAATAGGGTTTTAGATTTCTATTCTTTATCTAGTGTTGATAAAGAGAGGGTTTTGTATAAGCTTGTAAGAACAGAAATTTATAATAGTGGAACTCTAATCTAGTGTTAATTAGACGAAACTGGATGTAGCTTTAGTTGTGAAATGAACCAGTATAAATTGCTTGTGTCTTTGATTCTATTTCTCTATTACTTGTCTTGCTCATTGGTCATTAATTCTTTGATTCATATCCATTGTCCAACAAGTTCTGTTTTGATCTATTGATTTCTTGGGGCTGAGTTATTTGATTGAGTAAAAAGATTTCTTGGTTTTGAAAGTGATAAAGATCCTAAACTCTGATTTGAATTAATTATAAAATACCAAGGTTTTAACCAATTCACCCCCCCTCTTGGTTATTGTGAGTATTCCTATTATTTTCAGAGCTGGTTCTTTAGAGTTATTCAAGATCATTGTTTTTTCTTCAAAAAGAAAAATAAATACCTCACAAATTACCTTCAAAGAAGGTGCTTCTCTCAATCGTCCTTCAATGTTTGAAGGAGAGCACTTCAGTTTTTGGAAAAATAGAATGTAAATCTTTATTCAATCAAATGACCCAGGTGCTTGGAATGCTATAGAAAAGGGTCCTTTTATTCCTACTAAAACTGTTGGCAATGAAATGATTCCCAAAGAATGGGATGAGATAACAGATGCTGAACAAAAAGTTGTTCAATATGATTTTAAAGCTAAAAATATGATTACCTTTGCACTTTCTTCTGATGAATTTTTTAGAACAATAAGATGCACAAGTGCAAAACAAATGTGGGAGATGCTGGAAATAACTCATGAAGGAACTGAAGAAGTTAGAAGATCAAGAAAGCATGCCTTGATCCATGAGTTTGAGATGTTCAAGATGAACACCACAAAAAGCATTTCTCAGCTACAAACAAGATTCACTCATATAGTTAATCATCTTTTGGGTCTTGGGAAGATCTTTGATGCTGAAGAACTAAACATCAAGATCTTGAAGTGTCTCACAAGACCTTGGCAACCAAAGGTGACAGCAATCAAGGAATCAAAAGATCTATCAAAGATGTTCATGGCTACACTATTTGGTAAGTTACTTGAATATGAGCTTGAAATGTCTCATCTAACTTGTGCTGAAAATGCAGAAAAGAAAAATAAAAGTATTGCATTAAAAGCTGCATCATCAAAGTCAGAAAAAGCGGAAGATTCAAGTGAAGAGGATGAAGATGACAACATGAACTTGGTTGTCAAGAAGTTCAGCAAGTTCTTAAGGAAAAACAAGAACAAAAAGTTCACAAAGAACAGCAACAACAACAACAACAACAACAAAAGGATTGACAACAATTTTACTTGCTTTGAATGTGGAAAACCTGGCCACATCAAATTAGAATGCTCAATCTTTTTGAAAAAGCAACAAGGTGACAACAAGGTGACAAAGGAAGGAAAATCCAAAAGAGCCTACATAGCTTGGGAAGATAATGAGTCAACAACATCAAAATCTTCAACTGAAAATGAAGAAGCAACCATGTGTCTCACCTCCACAATCATTGAAGAAGATGATGATCTATCAATTGATGGAGATGAGCTAAATTCTGAACTTGAACTAGCTATTAATGCTTTCCAAGAAATGCATGAAGAAGCCCAAAAACTTGCAAAATCCAACAACAAGCTCAAAGGAAATCTTAGATGGCATGTTGCAAAAATTACTGAATTACAAACTGGAATTTGCAACTTGAAAGAAGAAAATGAAAAACTTGTTTCAAGTTACAAATAAATGGATGTGTATCTGCTTCTTCTTCTACTAATGTTGACAATTACAATTTGCTGCAAAAGGATTTTGATGATTACAAAAGAAGTCAAGGAGAAAATACATGTTACTCCTATCCAAAAAATAGTGATTTAATTGATCTGTTGAGAAAGTTTTATAAAGGAAAATGCAACTTGGCTGAAATGTTAAGTGTGCAAAAGTATGTTGGAGATACTTCTGGTTTGGGATACAAAGAAGGATCAAAATCTTTTGGAAAAACTATATTTGTGCCTCCAAAACAGAAGAATCTAAAGAAGTTCAAAAACTCAAAGATCAATCAAAATGCTTTCTTGAGAAAATCATCAAAATCTGTAACATGCAACTATTGTATGGAAAAAGGACATACATCTTACAAATGCTATGCTAGGAGATTCTATGTGCCTAATGGAAATTGCATTTGGGTTCAAAAGAAAAAGAAAGCTGCTAACCCCTATGGACCTAATCTCAATTCGGTACCTTCCTTTATAAATTGATTTATTTTTGCAGGTATGTCTAAAAGATAAATCCTCATTATGGTACCTTGATAGTGGATGCTCTACACATATGACGGGTGACAAGTCTATGCTTACAAATCTAACTCTTAAAGATGGAGGATTTGTCACTTATGGAGATAATAACAAAGGAAAAATCATTGGAGAAGGCAACATAGGAGATAACTTCAAAACCAAAATCAGAAATGTTATTTATGTAGAAGGATTGAAGCATAATCTTTTAAGTATAAGCCAACTCTATGATAAAGGATTCAAAGTCTCATTCAATGAGAATTACTACATGATTTGTGATGGGCAAAGTGGTGAAGTGATTCGCATAGGTAAAAGGAAAGGTAACATTTACTTTCAATTGATCATGTATTCTTTCACAACACTTCATGTCTAATAAGCAAGATTGATGAATCTTGGCTGTGGCATAGAAGGGCAAGTCACATTAACATGCATCATATGAACAAGCTAATTAAAAAGGATTTAGTAATTGGTTTGCCCAAACTCAAGTTTGAAAAGGACAAACTTTGTGATGCTTGTCAAAAGGGGAAACAAACCAAAAATTCTTTTCAAAGTAAAAACATTGTTTCCACCTCTAGACCCCTTGAATTACTTCACATTGACTTGTTTGGTCCTTCTAGAACTATAAGTTTAGGAGGCAATTATTATGGGCTTGTCGTTGTAGATGATTACTCTAGATTTACTTGACTCTGTTTTTGAAATCCAAAAGTGATGTTTTCCATGCTTTTAGAAAAATGGCCAAGCTTGCTCAAAATAAAAAAGGTAGCAAAATTATCTCAATAAGAAGTGATCATGGTGGAGAATTCCAAAATGAACATTTTGAAAAATTCTGTGAAGAAAATGGAATTGACCACAATTTTTCAGCTCCAAGAACACCTCAACAAAATGGTGTTATGGATAAAAAAATACATCTCTTGAAGAAGGAGCTAAAACTCTTCTTAATGAGACAAATTTGCCAAAATATTTTTGCGCTGATGTTGTAAGTACAGTTTGCTACACTTTGAATAGATTAATTATAAGGCCTGTTTTAAAGAAAACTCCTTATGAGCTATACAAAGGTAGAAAACCAAACATTTCTCATTTGAGAGCTTTTGGGGAATCTGATTAAAAGGTTTTTGGAAAATGTTTTTCTTACTATTTTAAGTGATTACTTAATGATATAATCGATTATTTTGTTCTTCGTTCAAACTGGAAAAACCTTTATGAACAAATTAATCAATTACCTATCGGATTAATCGATTATTTGGCCTTTGATTGAAAATAAACTGCTTTGTTAAAAGTTTTAATCAATTACTTACTTAGTGTAATCGATTACATAGTTGAAAGTTTATTTTAAGTCTTGCAGTGGTAATCGATTACCATTATCAGTAATCAATTACATAGTTCATTTTTAAAAAGCTTACTTTCTGATTTAATCGATTACCATAATTCGTAATCGATTACACAGTTCATTTTGTGAAACAAAGCTTTCTGTCTTAATCGATTACAGCTTGGTTTAATTGATTATTTTGCTCGTTGCTAAAACCCATAAAGGTTCTTTAATATTTTAATCGATTAAGCGATAATTTAATCTATTACATAAGAATTTTAATCGATTATTAGGTGCATTTAATCGATTACATTTAGTTACAAATTCTGTTATAAATAAGATTGAAGGCTTGGCTTCTTAGAGAACTTGACCACTTCGTATTTCTAAGTATACACAAGTCTTCTAAGTCTTTCAAAGTGATTTTCTCAGTGTTATTACTTCTTGCTTCATTCAAATCATCAATGGGTCTTTGAATGATTCTTGAGCAAGAAACTTTTCAAGGTTAAGGAAAAGCATGGTCTCAGTGTTATTCGTTTTCGAATTTTTGCTGTAAATTGCTATTGTAAGTAGGTTATTCTTGCTTGGTTCTACAGAAGGGTTCTCTAGCTAAAGAACAGAGTAGTGTTCTCTGGTTCTTGCTCCTTATAATTCTAATAGGATTTTAGATTTCTATTCTTTATCTAGTGTTGATAAAGGGAGAGTTTTGTAAAAGCTTGTAAGAACAAAAATTTATAATAGTGGAACTCTAATCTAGTGTTGATTAGAAGAAACTGGATGTAGCTTCAGTTGTGAAGTGAACCAGTATAAATTGCTTGTGTCTTTGATTCTATTTCTCTATTACTCATCTTGCCCATTGGTCATTAATTCTTTGATTCATATCCATTGTCCAACAAGTTTTGTTTTGATCTATTGATTTTTTGGGGCTGAGTTATTTGATTGAGTAAAAAGATTTCTTGATTTTGGAAGTGATAAAGATCTTGAACTCTAATTTGAATTAATTTTAAAATACCAAGGTTTTAACCAATTCACCCCCCTCTTGGTTATTGTGAGTATTCCTATTATTTTCAAAGGTCCCTATAATTAAAGAAAGCCCCTCTAGGATTCTTAGAGACAAAAGAAGTCATGTACTTGTGAAGTTTTCTTGTCAAGTTTATGTAGTGATCTACTACCTCGTTTCCTGGATTATTCCAATTCACTAGGTATTAGATCTTCCATAGGTTCCCAGCTCGATGAGGGAAAAGAGATGTTGTTGAAGGAATTTCAACCATTGTTCCACCATAAGGAATGAAATTCAGTGATGTATCCACCAACTCAATCATCTTCCTCCAAATCCCTTCCATACCCTTTTTTGAAATTGGTTTCTTTACATAATCACATTTCCTTTTCAAGTATTTGACTGATGGTGGTTATGTATTAAGCAAAACCTCAATCAGTGGTGCAATGTTGATGTTTGTCCAAATTAAAACAACACTGAACCAAGCCAGCTTGCTTCGATGCATTCAGATTGCTTCAAACCAATTGAGGGAACTTGTCATTCAAGAGAGAAACAAGGCTTTTGGAGTCACCAAGAAATAGAGCTACAAAGGTAGCTCTTATAGTCTTTGTTCCATTTGTTAGTATATGAGGAGCTTGAAGAAGGATCAAGATATATGCTGAAGATGGATGAGTGTTTTAGCTTTGTACATGTCATTCAATTGAAGGCATTTGTAATTGCTAGGTGTAGGAAAGAATCATCCTATGATCCATTGCATTGCATAAACATCATTCATTTACTTACATACATGATTTTACAAAAGCACATGGTTTGTGAAAAGGTTTAAGATTTCCTGATTGCATCAAAGTAAAGTGCTCATGATTTTAAGTTTTTGGAAAAACTATTTTTCACTGTATTAATCAATTACCATATATTGGTAATCTATTACATGAGCTTTGAAAAACAAAATAATCAACTACCAGCATTAAGTAATTGATTACTTAGTATAAACACAAAACATGACTTGACTGTGTTAATCGATTATCATTTATTTGTAAATCGATTACTTAGTTTATTTATGGAACAATGAATCTCTGTAGTAATCAATTACAAGTCGAAATAATCGATTACTTAGTTCATATAACCTTTCTAGAAAACTGAAGAACATTTTAATCGATTAAATTTTTTTCAATCGATTACATATGAAGTTTTAATCAATTACTTAGGCAATTTAATCGATTACATTCAGTTACAACAGTATGTTATAAATACTTGTTGGGTCTTTTGATTTGATCTAACATCACTCTATAAAATTCTCAATGTTTTCATAAGCCTTCTGAAAAAGAGAAAGGATATTGTGAATTCTAAAGTTCTTGTCCCACATTTTCATATCTTCATGGTGTATTGAACGATTTCTTGGGCAAGATTTCAAAGAAGCTTTTGGAGAAGAATTTCTGAAATTGTTTTCATTTTCAACTCTGATTGGTAAACCATATTCATTCATAATCATTGGATCATCAAGTTTTCTCTCTTCATTAGTTTTCTTGTAAATTCGTTTTTGTATTTTTGGTTGTTTGTAACTTACAAAAAGGTTCTTTAAAAAGCTTTTCTAGAGTAGGATTCTCTAGATGGAAGAGTAGAGAAGGGTTCTCTATGTCTTGATCATTAGAAGTCTAATAGAGTTTTAGATTTCAGTTCTTTATCTAGGGTTGATAAAGGGTGATCTTTTATAAGCTTGTAAAGAACATATTTTGTTAATAGTGGAACTCTAGCCAAGGTTGGTTCAAAGAAACTGGACATAACTTCTCTTGTTGAGAGGTGAACTAGTATAAGTTCTTGTGTTGATCTCTATCTTTTAATCTCTTCTTGTTATCTTGATCTGTGATTCTTGGTGTATTCTTTGTTACTCAACAAGTTAAGTTTTTGTAATTGGTTTCTGGGGTTGAGTAATTTGATTGATTGAAGCATTCTTGGTTTAATTGTGATAAAAAAATCCTAAATCCGCTACTTGTTTTAAAGAAATTTTAAAGTCTTTGTTTTAACCAATTCACCCCCCCTCTTGGTTATTGTGGATATTCACATTGTCTTCAATTGGCATCAAGAGCAGGTTCTTGAGTATTATTCAAGATCACTATCCTTTTTAAAGAAAATGAATACCACACAGATTACCTTCAAAGAAGGTGCCTCCCTCATTCGTCCTCCGATGTTTGAAGGAGAGAATTTTAGTTTTTGGAAAAACAGAATTCAGATATTCATTCAATCAAATAACCTTGGTGCATGGAATGCAATAGAAAAAAATCTTTTAGTTCCTATGAAAATTGTTGGTAATAATATGATTTCCAAAGAATGGGATGAGATGACTGATGCAGAAAAGAGAGTTGTTCAATATGATTTTAAAGTTAAGGAAATGATTACTTTTGTACTTTCTTCTGATTAATTCTTTAGAACTGTTAGGTATAAAAGTGCAAAGGAGATGTGGAAGATGTTGGAAGTCACTCATGAAGGAACTGATGAAGTCAGAAGATCAAGGAAGCATGTCTTGATTCATGAGTATGAAATGTTCAAGATGAACACCACAGAAAACATATCTCAACTCCAAACAAGATTCACTCACATTGTGAACCATCTTCTTGGTCTTGGGAAGATATTTGATGTTGAAGAGTTAAACATCAAAATATTGAAGTGTCTAACAAGACCATGGCAACCAAAAGTAACAGCAATCAAAGAATAAAAAGATCTATTCAAGATGTCTATGGCTGCTCTTTTTGGTAAGCTTATTGAGTATGAATTAGAATTGTCTCAATTAACACATGATGAAAATGCAGATAAAATGCAAAAGAGTATAGTTTTGAAAGCTGCAAATTATATTGAGGAAAAAGAAGAATAGTCAAGTGAAGATGAAAGTGATGAACACCTGAACCTAATAGTCAAAAGATTCAGCAAGTTCTTGAAGAACAAAAAGTTCAACAAGAGAAATGAGAACAACAACTATGCAAACTTCTCTTGGTTCGAATGTGGTAAGCCTGGCCATTTTAAATTTGAATGTCCTATATTTTTGAAGATGTAACTAGGTGAAAAGAAATCAAAGAAATCCTACAATGAATGGGAAGACAATGCCTCAACAGCAGCTGATTCATCGAGTGAGAATGAAAAGGCTAATGTATGTTTCACTTTCATAATTAGTGAAGATGAAGAACTCTCAAGTGTTGAATCAGAAGTAAACGCTAAACTTGATCAACTTTTTGATGCTTTCCATGACATGCATGAAAAGGCCCAAAAGCTTGCAAAATCCAACATAAGGATGAAAGGTAGCCTTAAATGGAATATCACACTAAATTTGCTGAACAACAAGCTGAACTTTGTAAGTTGAAAGAAGAGAATGAGAAACTTCTTTCAAGCTACAAAGTTGATGGATGTGTGTGTGATTCTTCTTCTACAAATGTAGATAATTTCAAAGCTTTAGAAAAAGAACTGGATGATTTCAAAGAGTCAATCTGAAAAATATATGCAATTGCTTTCAGAAAATTCTTACTTGGTTGATATTTTGAAAAAGCATTATAAAGGAAAATGCACTTTAGATCAAATGCTAAGTGTACAAAAGTATATTGGAGATACTTCTGGTTTGGGTTACAAACATGGAGCAAAACCTTTTGGAAATAAAAAGTTTGTATCACCAAAATAGAAGAATCAAAGAGGCTTTTCAAAAACAAAGCATAATCAAATGACTCATTTTGAAAAAGCATCAAAATCTATAACTTGCAATTACTGCATGAAGAAAGGTCATACATCTCATAGGTGCTATGCTAGAAGGTTTTATGTGCCTAATGGAAATTGCATTTGGGTTCCAAAGAAAAAGAAGAAAATTACTAACCCCTATGAACCCAAGATTAAGTGGGTACCTTTCTTTGGCACTTAGTTTGATTTTTGTAGGTGTGTTTTAGAGCAAAATCATCATTATAGTACTTAGACAGAAAATGCTCTAGACACATGACAGGTGACATATCCATGCTTACAAATTTGACTCTAAGAGGAAGGATTAATCACATATGAAGATAACTATAAAGGAAAAGGAGAAGGAAAAAGGATGAATCAAATGACAAAGATTAATCAGTCTATCATCTACTCAAAAGTCAATGAAGTGGATACAAGCACATAGAGATCAGGCTTCATTTCCTTAAAGATCACATTCAAAAAGGGGAGTTGTTTAATTGAGTCTATTAATCATTCATTGGTTGCTATATCTAACAAACCTTTATCTTGAAATTAATTCTATGATCTTAGGAACATGTTAGGTATTCTTGATGAATCTAATATATGGTAGCATGCTTGCAATGTGTCTAACTATATAATATACCATTTATATTGGTCATTCATCACATATGCTTAAAATTTGAAATCCTGATGAAAAACATTGTTCAATCTGCATAATTGTCTGTGTTAATCGATTACTATGAGTCTTAATCGATTATTTGAGGTTTAGAGAAAAAACTTCTCTTGAGTAATCGATTACAGTGCGAATTAATCGATTACTTGGTACTTTTAGTGCTTTTCAAAATGAAAATCTTTCTGGAGTAATCGATCACTTGTGGTTTAAATGCATCCATAATCAAAATCTCTTTGGAGTAATCGATTACATTGTTGTATTAATCGATTACTTAAGGCTGGGAACTATTTCAAAGTATTTGCTTTTATGTATCTTGTTCTGCACCTATCATTAATGGATAAAATTTCCTTTTATGGTGTTTATTTCTTCCTTTGCTTATCTCATATATCTCTTGATTATTTTTTACTTTAATAACCCAAAAGGGGGAGAAAAATAAGGACATATTAACATATTAAAGGAGGAGAAAAATGAACATAGAGAAAAAATATATGATGTGCAAGTATAATTACATCCTCATCTAATTTACTCTGAATTGTTTATTGTTTTTATCTGAATTTAATATCATATTATCTAAGATAGGGGAAGCAATAAAATGAAGATGCATTGTTTATGCAAAGTATGATTGATACTTGTTCTTGACAAAAGCTGAATTGATTTCAGATATCAAGTATAAAGCTCATAGCATTCATCCCTTAAAAGCACATGAAGGTTAAATATGATCAATTGAATTTTGGCATGATCAAAGCCAAAAAAAGGGAGATTGTTAGATACAGGGGGAGCTTGAAGAAGGATCAAGATATATGCTGAAGATGGATGAGTGTTTTAGCTTTGTACATGTCATTCAATTGAAGGCATTTGTAATTGCTTGGTGTAGGAAAGAATCATCCTATGATCCATTGCATTGCATAAACATCATTCATTTACTAACATTCATGATTTTACAAAAGCACATGGTTTGTGAAAAGGTTTAAGATTTCATGATTGCATCAAAGTAAAGTGCTCATGGTTTTAAGTTTTTGGAAATACTATTTTTCATTGTATTAATCAATTACCACATATTGGTAATCTATCATATGAGCTTTGAAGAACAAAATAATCAATTACCAACATTAAGTAATCGATTACTCAGTATAAACACAGAACATGACTTGACTGTGTTAATCGATTATCATTTATCCGTAATCGACTACTTAGTCCATTTATGAAACAATGAATCTCTATAGTAATCGATTACAGGTCGAAATAATCGATTACTTTGTTCGTATAACCTTTCCAGAAAACTGAAAAACAATTTAATCGATTAAATTTGTTTTCAATCGATTACAAATGAAATTTTAATCGATTACATTCAGTTACAACAGTTTGTTATGAATAGTTGTTGGATATTTTGATTTGATCAGAACATCACTCTACGAAATTCTCAAAGTTTTCATAAGCTTTCTTAAAGAGAGAAAGGATATTCTGAGTTCAAAAGTTCTTGTCCTACATATTTAAATTTTCATGGTGTATTGAAAGATTTCTTGGCCAAGATTTCAAAGAAGCTTTTGGAGAAGAAGTTTTGAAATTGTTTTTCATTTTCAACTTTGATTGGTAAACCATATTCATTCATACTCATTGGATCATCAGGTTGAAGCATTCTCGGTTTAATTGTGATAAAGATCCCAAATCCGCTGATTGTTTTAAACAAATTTTAAAGACATTGTTTTAACCAATTCACCCCCTCTTGGTAATTGTGGGTATTCACATTGTCTTCACCATTTTGTAGAAGTGAACAATATTATAAACAAAAAAGACATAATGCATATAAGTTTCATATAACATCTTTTTAAATTAATAACAAATGAATAACATAGTCAAACCAAGTGAATTATAAATGAACAAATAATAATTTTTTTTGTGAATAGAAAAAATGTTACATGAATTGGGTTAGTTAACTTGTATTGTTTATGAATTTGACAATTATGCATTATTTTCAAGCGCATTTTGTTGACAAGTTTTTGTCTAATTGCCACATGATGTTAGAAAGAAGGCTCGGGTCATCCATAAACTAAACATTGTTCCTTACGTATTGTTTCGTGGGGGTTATGATTTACTAGAAGCAAAGTTAGTGGAGGAAAAATAAAAGAAACAATTACAGCAAGCAGCCTAATTCGAGAGCACATAAACAATCATTAGTTCTCCATCATATCTCATTAGACGACACGTGAAGTGAAAGATGGTCGACACATCTTGTACAACCTTTTTCAGAACATGTATTTCTTTTTGTTGTGTTTGTTATTATTAAAAAAGGATTTATTACAAATAAAGTATAGACTTTCATTAACTTATGTTTATTAACTGTGTAGGATAAACATGGACCTAAGGGACAGGAAAAACCTGTAGTTAGTTTGAAACCTGATGACGATCCCCTATATCAGATGACATTGACGATCCCGTAGCTTTTCCTCAAGCCTATGTAGGTGTCGTGGGATTCAACTGTGTTTGGGGTATATAATGATAACGTCCCCTTGTACATAAAACATGAAGATCTTTCTGAAATAGCACATGGTGGTCAATGTCTCAACATCTCTATTATACAAATGTTGATTCTATAAGTCACTTTATGTTAGAGTCCATTACATAATTGATTGTTTTAAATTGATGCATAATTTACTTTATTTTGACAACAATAGGCATACAAATGAGTTAAGTGTGCGATCAAGGAATGTCTCTATGTATGGATTCCTTGAGCCATAGTCCATACAAAGATCTGGGCAATCCCCACTTGAATCTGAGGATTATATTAAGAAATGGATGTAGAATTCACAGAGAAATGTCTACCTAGGAGTCTACTGGAATGGGTAAGTAAAGCTGAACAAATCAATTTAAATAATGTATGCACTATAATAACTTAATGCTCTCCAATGCAGTACACATTGACAACTGGTCGTTATATGTCCTAAGGACAATGTTGTTGTCTGGTTCTATTCCTTGCACAATAAGCCCGACAACTACTTCAAAGGAATTACTAACAAGTTAGTTGTATTTTGTAATACATTTACTTTATCATTAGTATTTGACATTAATATTTTAAATGTACAATATGCATGGATGTTTCTCTTAACTAGTGTTTTGAAGGGATTCACTGATAGTCAAGGAAGTAAATCCAAGGCTACTGCTAAATGGATTATAGTTAAAGTAAATAATTGAAATAATGTTTGATGTCTTAAAAATTACATTTTATTACCATTTACACTAATTTCGCCTAACTTTGAATAGCTTATTGAATTTAGGAAAATCAATGTTGTGCTACACCTGACAACATCGGTTTTCCTAAAAATTGATGTTGATTTTTGCATATTTTATATTTTTTTGTTTATTGCTTATTATACGACATCAATTTTCTTAAAATTCGATGTTGTGTAGTGTATGTTGTAACACCCCAAAGTTTAGGAAATTACAGACAATTACTAAGAGTAAAATGTTAATGAAAGGCAGTAGAAAAATTTAGGGCAAAAGGACAAGAAGACCCCTGAACAATTTCAGAAATGACGTTTATGTCCCTAGGGTGAGAATGGCAATTTTGCCCTGAACAATTCTGGAAATGACCAATGTATCCCTAGATATTTTACTAAGACATTTTAAGGAAGAAAGGTTATAAATATCCTTAGATGTTTTGGAAATGACCAAAGATACCTTTAGAGTAACAATTATAGAGATATACTGAACATTTTTTTGAAAATGACAATTTTGCCCCTAGAGTGAGTAGTGAAATTACCAAAATACCCCTAGGTCAAAACTGACCAAGATGACCTTAGAAATTAATAGGAA
>PYAF01000785.1:98112-112157 GCA_007407185.1 Glycine tomentella
AACACTTTAATCGATTACCAGATTGATTTAATCGATTACATGAGTGAAATAATCGATTATATGGCGCGTTTACTCGATTACTGACAGTTACAAAAGTTTGTTATAAATAGAACCTTGGCTCAGCTTGTTTTGTAACTTGATCAATTCGTATTCTGAGCATACACAAGCTTTCTAAACACGTTTTAAGTGATTTTTCTAGGTTCTATGAGTTCTTGCTTACACTAAAACATTCATGGGTTTTTGAGTGATTCTTTAAAGCAAGAAGTTTCTTTCAAAGGTTAAGGAAGAAGATGTTCTGAGATTATTTTTCATCTTTCAACCTGAATTGTTCATTCATGTGCATGTCATTCACTGGATCATCAGGTTGTTTTTTTCCTTAACTCAGTGATTGTAATTTTGTTTACAAATTGTGTTGTTTTTGGCTGTTGTAATTGATTTCTTAAAGCTTGGGACTAGAGAATGGTTCTCTAGCTTAAAGATCAGAGTAGTGTTCTCTGGATCTATCTCCTTAGAAGTCTGATAGGATTTTGGATTTTTGTTCTTTATCTAGGGTTGATAAAGGGGAGGTTCTTGTAAAAGCTTGTAAGAATATTTTATAATAGTGGAACTCTAATTCGGTGTGAATTAGAAGAAACTGGATGTAGCTTTATGATTTGAAGTGAACCAGTATAAATTGCTTGTGTTCTTATTTCTTTATCTCTATACTCATCTTATTCATTGTCTTTAATTCTTTGAATCACATTCTTTGTTCAACAAGTTTGGTTTTGATCTATTGATTCTTGGACTAAGCTATTTGATTGAGTAAAAGGTTTCTTGGTTTTAAAAGTGATAAAGATCCTGAAACTCTGATTTGAATTTGATTTTAAAATACCAAGGTTCAACCAATTCACCCTCCTCTTGGTTGTTGTGAAGTATTCCTATTATTTTCAATTGGCATCTGTAAAATATAGGAACACTTCACACTTAACCAAGAGGGGGGTGAATTGGTTAGGTTTGGTAAATTAAAATTTTCTTAGACACAATCAGAGTTTCCCTTTTGGATCTTTATCACTTTTGAAACCAATAATCCTTCTTCAATCAAATGTTCAGCCCAAGGTATCCAATAGCTCAAAATTGAATTGATAAACAAAGCAACACAATCAAGATGAACAAAATATAATCAAGATAGGGATAAGAATAAAAACACAAAAGATTTATACTGGTTCACTTCAAACACTATGAAGCTACATCCAGTTTTCTTCCACTCAACACTAGAATGGAGTTCCACTATTATAAAACTATTCTTACAAGCTTTGACAAGAACCTCCCCTTTATCAACCCTAGATAAAGAACTGAAATCTAAAACCCTATTAGACTTCTAAGGAGAAAGATCCAGAGAACACTACTCTAATCTTTAAGCTAAAGAACCCTTCTCTAGTCCCAAGTTTTAAGAATCAAAATTACAATAGCCAATTCAATACAAATTCAGAAAAGAATTACAACCACTGAGTTAAGGAAAGAAATCACCTGATGATCCAATGAATGATATGCAAATGAATGAATATACCTGGTTGAATAATGAAAACAAACTCAGAACATCTCTTTCCTTAACATTTGAAAAGAACCTTCTTGCTTCAAGAATCACTTAACAACCCATAAGTGTTTTAGTGTAAGCAAGAACTCATAGAACCCAGAAAATCACTAAGAATGTGTTTAGAAAGCTTATGTAGGCTCAGAATACGAATTGATCAAGTTACAAAAAAGCTGAGCAAGGGTTCTATTTATAACAAACTTTTGTAACTGTCAGTAATCGATTAAACACGCCCAATAATCGATTATTTCATTTATGTAATCAATTAAATTAACTATGTAATCGATTAAAGTGTTCTATAGAAATCTGGATATGAGCAACGAACAAAATAATCAATTATTTCATCTTGTAATCGATTAAGACAGGAAGCTTCATAAACTTGAAATACACTGTGTAATCGATTACGGATTCGGGTAATCGATTAAACCAAGAAGCTTCAGAAATCATATTGGACTATGTAATCGATTACTACATTTGGTAATCGATTAATGCAGCAAAACATGTTAAGCACAGGCATATGATGTAATCGATTACCATCCTTGGTAATCAATTAAGACAGGAAGATGATTTTTTCTGTTTAGCCTATGTAATCGATTACAGCCTGTTGGTAATCGATTAAAATTTTCATCAAGGCAGTTTATATGTAAACGTAGGTAAAATAATCGATTAATCCGATACGTAATCGATTACATTGTTCTTGAAAAGTTTTCCAGAATGACTTAAGAACAAAATAATCGATTATTACTTTAATGTAATCGATTAAATCAGTAGAAAACTTATTTTTCCAAAAACCTTTGATTTAATTCAAAAACTTAAACAATTTATCAAAGCCTTATGAATTCTATTACTCAAACTAATTGACTTAATGAATGATGTGAATGCAATGCTTCAAGGCATGTTGAAAGCTCAAAACTAAGCTTGATTCTTTGTCCATTCTTCAAATGACTCCTTTGAAACCAACAGCATCAAGAGCTGGTTCTTGAGAGTTATTCAAGATCACTAGTTTTCTTCAAAAAGAAAAATGAATACCTCACAAATAACCTTCAAGGAAAGTGCTTCTTTAAACAGACCTCCTATGCTTGAAGGGGAACATTTCAGTTTTTGTAAAAATAGAATGAAAATCTTTATTAAATCAAATGACCCAGGTGCTTGGAATGCTATAGAAAAGGGTCTTTAAATTGTTGCCAATGAATTGATCCCAAAGAATGGGATGGGATAACTGAAGCTGAACAAAAGGCTGCACAATATGATTTTAAAGCCAAAAATATGATCACCTCTGCACTTTCCTCTGATGAACTTTTCAGGACAGTGAGATGTAAGAGTGCAAAAGAAATGTTGGAGATGCTGGAAATTACTCATGAAGGAACTGATGAAGTTAGGAGATCAAGGAAGCATGCTTTGATCCATGAGTATGAGATGTTCAAGATGAATACCAATGAAAGCATTTCTCAATTGCAGACAATATTCACTCATATTCTCAACCATCTATTGGGTCTTGGGAAGATCTTTGATACTGAAGAATTAAACATCAAGATCTTGAAGTGTTTAACAAGGCCTTGGCAACCAAAGGTGATAGCAATTAAGGAATCCAAGGATCTATCAAAGATGTCCATGACTGCACTATTTGATAAGCTACTTGATATGAGCTTGAAATGTCTCAACTAACATGTATTGAAGATGCAAAAAAGAAAAACAGAAGCATTGCATTAAAAGCTGCAACTTCAAAAGCTGAAAAAGAGGAGGATACAAGTGATGAGGATGAAGAGGACAACATGAACTTAGTTGTTAGAAAGTTCAGCAAGTTCTTGAGGAAAAATAAGAACAAAAGGATCAAAAGGTTCACTAAAGTCTGAATGTGGAAAACCTGGCCACATTAAGTCTGAATGTTCAATCTACTTGAAAAAGCAACAAGGAGAGAACAAGATGAGGAAGGAAGGGAAATCTAAAAGAGCCTACATAGCTTGGGAAGATAATGAGTCAACTACCTCAGAATCTTCAATTGAAAAAGAATAAGCTAACATGTGTCTCACCTCCACTATCAATGAAGATGATGATGATCTATCAAGTGATGGAGATGAGGTAAATTCTGAACTTGAACAAGCTATTAGTGCTTTCCAAGAAATGCATGAGGAAGCCCAAAAGTTTACAAAATCCAATAACAAGCTCAGAGGAAATCTTAGATGGCATGTTGCAACAATAACTGAATTGCAAACTAAGATTTGCAACTTGAAAGAAGAAAATGAAAAACTTGTTTCAAGTTACAATTTGAATGGATGTGTGTGTGCCTCTTCCTCTTCAAATGTTGACAAGTATAAATTGCTTCAAAAAGATTTTGATGATTACAAAAAGAGTCAAGGAGAAAAGTATATGTTACTTTTATCCAAAAACAGTGATTTAATTGATCTCTTGAGAAAGCTTTACAAAGGACAATGCAACTTGGCTGAAATGTTGAGTGTGCAAAAATATGCTGGAGATACTTCTTGTTTGGGGTATAAACAAGGCTCAAAATCATTTGGAAAAACAGTGTTTGTGCCTCCAAAATAGAAGAATCAAAAGTGGTATAAAAACTCAAGGATCAATCAAAATGCAGTTTTTAGAAAAACATCAAAATCTGTCATTTGCAACTATTGTATGGAAAAGGGACACACTTCATACAAAGGCTATGCTAGGAGATTCTATGTGCCAAATGGTGATTGCATTTGGATTCCAAAGAAAAAGAAAAATGCTAACCCCTATGGACCCAACCTTAATTGGATACCTTCCTTTGTAAATTGATTTGATTTTTGCAGGTATGTCTAAGAGCTAGATCCTCAACTTGGTACCTTGACAGTGGATGCTCTAGACATATGACTGGAGACATGTCCATGCTTACAAACTTAACACTTAAGGATGGAGGATATGTCACTTATGGGGATAATAATAAAGGCAAGATCATTGGAGAAGGCAACATTGGAGATAGCTTCAAAACAAAGATCAAGAATGTTCTTTATGTAGAAGGTTTGAAGCATAATCTCTTAAGCATAAGCCAACTTTGTGACAAAGGATTTAAAGTCACATTCAATGAAAACCGCTGCATGATTTGTGATGGGAAAAGTGGTGAAGTAATTCATATAGGTAAAAGCAAAGGTAGAAAACCCAACATTTCTCACTTGAGAGTTTTTGGTTGCAAGTGTTTTGTATTAAACAATGGGAAAGAATCACTTGGAAAATTTGATGCTAAGGCTAATGAAGCAATTTTCCTTGGATATTCATTACATAGTAAAGCTTATAGAGTATTCAATAAAAGAACAATATGCATGGAAGAATCTGTACATGTAATTTGTGATGAATCTAATCCCTCTAAAGAGGAAAAGAAGTGTGATGTAGATGCAGGTCGAATGGAAGAATTTATTCAGCTAGATGATTCCTTAACTAAAGAGAAAGAAGAACCAAGTGCTAAAGCAAAACCATCAACCCCTGTTCAAGTGCCTAAAGATTGGAGAACAATAAGAGACCTATCACTTGATAACATCATAGGTGAAGTTTCAAAGGGAGTATCTACTAGATCTTCATTAAGAAACCTATGTTGTAATATGGATTTTGTTTCTCAAATTGAACCTAAGAATATTGATCAAGCCTTGAATGATGAACATTGGATGCATGCCATGCATGATGAATTAAATCAGTTTAAGAGAAATGAAGTTTGGAAACTTGTTCCTAGACCATCTTCTCTTAAACCCATTGGCACAAAATGGGTTTTTAGAAATAAACTTGATGAAAGTGAAATCATAGTCGGAAATAAAGCTAGATTGATTGCTAAAGGTTACAACCAAGAAGAAGGCATAGACCATGAAGAAACTTATGCTCCAGTTACAAGATTGGAAGCAATCAGGTTATTGCTTGCATATGCATGTCTCATGGATTTCAAACTTTTCCAAATGGATGTTAAAAGTGCCTTTTTAAATGGATACATTGAGGAGGATACATATGTTAAACAACCTCCTGGTTTTACTGATTTTAAACATCCTAACTATGTTTTAAACTGAAAAAGGCCCTCTATGGTTTGAAGCAAGCTCCTAGATCATGGTATGAAAGACTAAGCAAATTTTTGCTTGAACAATCTTTCACAAGGGACCATGTTGACAAAACCTTGTTCATCAAAACGCATGACAATGATATCTTATTGGTTCAAGTTTATGTTGATGACATAATTTTTTATTCTACTAATCATTTGCTATGTAAAGAATTTTCCACAGCTATGCAGAAAGAATTTGAAATGTCAATGATGGGAGAATTAACATTCTTTCTTGGACTTCAAGTGAAGCAAATGAAGAATGGAACATTTCTCAATCAATCCAAATATTGCCTTGAAGTTATTAAGAAGTTTGAAATGGAGAAAAGCAAGAATGTTGCAACTCCAATGGCTACATCAATATATCTTGACTATGATGAAAATGGAAAGAAGGTTGATGAGTCAAAGTTCAGAGGAATGATTGGATCTTTGCTATACTTGACAGCTAGTAGACCTGATATAATGCTAAGTGTTTGCTTGTGTGCAAGATATCAAGCAAATCCCAAAGAGTCTCATCTTACAACAGTCAAGAGGATCCTCAAATATTTCAAAACTACACCAAAAGTTGGTCTTTGGTATCCCAAAGGTGCTTCAATTAATATTGTTGGATATTCTGATTCTGACTTTGCAGGTTGCAAGTTAGATAGAAAAAGTACAAGTGACACTTGTCATCTTCTTGGAAGTTCATTGATCTCATGGCATTGCAAGAAACAATCTTGTGTTGCTTTGTCAAAGAATCCAATAATGCATTCAAGGACCAAGCATATTGAGATAAGGCATCATTTCCTCAGAGATCATGTTCAGAAAGGTAATATCAAAGTTGAGTTCATTAATACCCATAACCAACTAGCTGATATATTCACTAAACCATTGGCAAGAGATAGATTTTATGCACTTAGAAACATGCTAGGTATCCTTGATAAATCCAATATATGCTAGCCTATTTGAAGTGTGCCTTTCCATGTTAAATTGAACTTCATTGCTGCCTTCATCACTAAAATAACCCAAAATTTGTGTTGATCTGCAAAATACTCTGCATTCTAATAAACTTGTTGTAATAATCAATTACACCATGGGTTAATTGATTAAATTCATTAAAATTCACTTTATTTATGCTAAATAAGCTTAAGTAATCGATTATTGCAATCCTGTAATTGATTATTCTTTGTTTCAAAGAAATTGATTCTTCCTGGAATAATCGATTATTTATCGGGATAATCGATTACTATGAACAAAATGTATTTTCCAGTTTAAATGTTTCACTGGAGTAATCGATTACAACCAATTGGTAATCGATTACATAAGAGGTTAAGATTTTAGATTCTCCTGGAGTAATCGATTACCACTCGGGATAATCGATTACATAAGCTCTGATACTTGAATAAAATCCCAAAATCATGATATAATCGATTACATTAGCATATAATCGATTACAAATCATCTTCTACCTCTGACTGGTTGGCAAATAATCGATTACCTTACAGGATAATCAATTACCACGTGTAATTTTAGTGTTCAAAATGTGCAAAATAATCGATTACCATTAGTAAATAATCAATTAATTTGCCTGTTATGTGTTTTCTGACAGTTTTTTCTCTGAAAATGTAATTGCCCAACCAAATCTAAAGGAAATCCAAGGCCACTGAAGTGCCTTAACTATCACCAACAACTATATTTTCAAAAATATGAACGTTAAGAGCATCAATCAAGCCTATAAATAGTGCCTTGCATCAACAAAAAAAAACTCTGCACCTTAGTCTCTTCTCTGTCTGAAATTTCTGAGTTTTTCCTGAGTCTAAACTCTCTAAAAACATGTCTAACCCTACACCTAAACGTGCTAGATCCTCAAAGAGAAAGGTTGGAGAATCATCATCCAATCTTCCTCCTCCTCCACCCCCAAATAGGCTGGACTTATGGTTTTCAAATGAGTCTGATAAGATGAACTATTTACAGCTCAATGCCACTATCCTGTAGCCTCAACCAAATACCTAGACTTGAATTGGTTTATAAGGGAAGGATTCCAATTCCCTTCATTCCTAGAGGCCCAAGGTCTTAGGAGACTTCTAGAGATGAAGGGTACTTTTTATCCTGATTTGGTGAAGGTATTTTATACCTATGCTAAAGGGTCTATGAATGGGACCATGATCACCAAGGTTAAGGGGGTTACTATGGAAATCACCCATCAAGTTTGGGAGACAGTTGTTGGAGTGATTTGTGAGGGGGCTAGGAAGTTTGATGAACAACCTGATGGGTACAACAAATTGGATACCTATAGGGAGATGTTGCATGACCCCCATATGCAACTTAGAAACAGGCTGGGTACTGGACCTATGAACCCTAAGAATAGGTTACTTCATTACATCATCACCTATGTGATAACTCCTAGGGCCACTAATCATGCCCAAGCCACAGATGAAGACCTGCAATTGGTGTATGGTCTGAAGAACTTTATACCCATGAATTAAGTTCTTATCTTTGAAGAAATCATGCTCAAATCCAAGAGGCTGGTCTATTACCCTTTCCCATATCCTGTCTTGGTATCTAGATTCATTGACCACTTCAACATTGATGTGGAAAATGAGGTTGTGGACCATACCAATTCCAGCAACAGCCTCATAAAGGAAAAACACCTCACAAAGATGGGGATGCAGAAGACTCCACAAGGCTGGATAATGGCTGGACAACCACAGGCTCCTCCTCTTGCTGCTGATGCTGAACAAGTGGCTGATTCTGAAGATGAAGTAAGGGATCCACAACAGCCCTTGTATTCTCAATTTGAAGCCCTTAGGCTACAGAAGGTGGATAACCTGATTCAAATGCAACAGGATTTCAAGGTTGAAACTAATGAAGCCTTAGGAGAAATTAGGGATAGGCTAGATACAATTGAAGCAAATATAACAGATAATGCCTCAGCAGAATTCTAGGCCTATGTTTCTTTTAAGTTTTCATGCTTTGTTTTTTAGTTGTTAACTTTGTTGTGTTTAATTTCACTTTGTAATGGCTCCCTTTGGTTATATAAAACTTCCATTAAGTTTCCATTTCAATTATCCGTTGTGCCCTTTATGTTTTTGACTTTAACAAGCCAAATAGCTGGAGAAATGATTGAATTTTAGCATGCTCTGCATACTACTTTGTTTGCCCCTGTTTTTTGTTTCAAATTTTGCCCAAAATCTGACTTGAATAGATTATGGAATTTAGGGGGAGCTGAGTGTTTAAAATGAATCAATCATACCCAAAATACATGTGAATGATGATTAAAAGGAATCAGATGCTTTAACACTTGGTCTTTGTAAAGAAAGTGTAAAATTTCAGGTTTGAAAATTCAAAGTCTTCCATGGTCAATTTCATTTATAAAGCTTCAAGTTCAACAATTGGTCAATCAAGAATTTGGCATGTTTAAAGCCAAAAAAGGGGAGATTGTTGAATTCAGGGGGAGCTTCATGAAGATTGGAAGTCTTTGATACAAGATTGGTTTTGAGCTATCAAACATGCTTGAAGACTTGGAATTTTATGTAAAAGGAAAGCAATCTGATTCATCCATGTATTCATTCATTCATTCATTGATTTAACTAAGTATTTTTCATGAAAATCAAACTAAGCTTTAAACAAACAACTAAGGTTTTAATTTGAATCAAAGGTTTTTGGAAAAATGATTTTTGTACTGACTTAATCAATTACATTAAGGATATAATCGATTATTTTGTTCTTAGTTCATTCTAGAAAACCTTTCAAGAACAATGTAATTGATTACTTTTTGGAATAATCAATTATTTGACCTTTGTTTTCATATAAACTGCTTTGATGAACACTTTAATCGATTACCAATGGGTAGTAATCGATTACATTGCTATACATGATTTCAAGCAGTGCTGGAAGAATCAATTATCAAAGAGTAGTAATCGATTACACGGGCTTAAAATGAAAAAGCTATCTTCCTGCCTTAATCGATTACCACATATCGTAATCAATTACACTATGTGTTTATGTTTACAAGTTTTGCTGCATTAATCGATTACCAAATATAGTAATCGATTAAATAGTGCATTCTGTTTTATAAAGCTTCCTGGTTTAATCGATTACCAGAACCCATAATCGATTACATAGTGTATTTTGATATTTTGAAGCTTCCTGTCTTAATCGATTACAAGACGGAATAATCGATTATTTTGTTTGTTGCTCATGTCCAGAAATTGTGTTGAACACTTTAATCGATTACCAGATTGATTTAATCGATTACATGAGTGAAATAATCGATTATATCGCGTTTAATCGATTACTGACAGTTACAAAAGTTTGTTATAAATAGAACCTTGGCTCAGCTTGTTTTGTAACTTGATCAATTCGTATTCTGAGCATACATAAGTTTTCTAAACACGTTCTAAGTGATTTTCTTTTTCTATGAGTTCTTGCTTACACTAAAACATTCATGGGTTTTTGAGTGATTCTTTAAAGCAAGAAGTTTCTTTCAAAGGTTAAGGAAGAAGATGTTCTGAGATTGTTTTTCATCTTTCAACCTGAATTGTTCATTCATGTGCATGTCATTCACTGGGTCATCATGTTGTTTCTTTCCTTAACTCAGTGATTGTAATTTTGTTTACAAATTGTGTTGTTTTTGGCTATTGTAATTGATTCCTTAAAGCTTGGGACTAAAGAAGGGTTCTCAAACTTAAAGATCAGAGTAGTGTTCTCTGGATCTTTCTCCTTAGAAGTCCGATAGGGTTTTAGATTTATGTTCTTTATCTAGGGTTGATAAAGGGGAGGTTCTTGTAAAAGCTTGTAAGAATATTTTATAATAGCGAAACTCTAATTCAGTGGGAATTAGAAGAAACTGGATGTAGCTTCATGATTTGAAGTGAACCAGTATAAATTGCTTGTGTTTTATTTCTTTATCTCTATACTCATCTTATTCATTGTCTTTAATTCTTTGAATCACATTCTTTGTTCAACAAGTTTGGTTTTGATCTATTGATTCTTGGAATGAGCTATTTGATTGAGTAAAAGATTTCTTAGTTTTAAAAGTGATAAAGATCCTGAAACTCTGATTTGAATTTGATTTTAAAATACCAAGGTTCAACCAATTCACCCCCTCTTGGTTGTTGTGGAGTATTCCTATTATTTTCAGTGCATACTATGATATTTGTGTGAAACTAAACTAAATTTAATTGAAAATAAAAAATTAAAATCAAACTATTCTTCATTTTTAAAAGTAGTTTGACTGTTTGTAAGATTTATTGATAAACTCAAATTTGGTTCAGAATCGACTTATTTTGAAACTGGTTTTTTTTTTTTAGTTAGTTTTAGAAATATGTTTCGAAAAAAAAATAGTTTTAAAAATAAACTTGTAAAAAATGTAGATTTAAAGCCAAATTTAAAATTGATTTTTGGTATAAATGATAGACACCCACCACAAGAGGCAATATGTTCGAGCTGGAATAAGATAATGTGTGCAAAAGACTCTACATCTAATCAAGCTAATATTACCCCACGTCATCGGTCTACATATTCACACTACAAGAAAAAACGGAATTTCCGACGGAAATTTTCCGTTGCTAAAGCCTTAATTCCGTCGGTAACAGCATATTTCCGACGGATTTCCGATGGCCCGAAATCGGTCGCTAAAACGGGCGTAGGAAAGGTCATCGACAGATTTTGAAGTCCGTCGGTAATGATACCTATGAAAAAATCGGTCGGAAAGCACCCATGAAAATTTTTGCGACGGAAAAAATCGGTCAAAAATCTCCTGGTCTATGAGATTTGTGAAAACTTTTTGCAACGGAAAAAATTTGTCGGAAAATGTCTCTTTTTTTAAAATTCATTTTTAAATATGTATAATTTTTTTTAACCTGCTTGTTTTTCATCAATATATAAGTAAATATTTGCTAGAATGTTTACATCTAAAACATGCATTCAATTCATGAAATATTAAAAGAATTTAATCCCAAACAACTTAACTAATGTTTTAAGTCCATACTAAGCATAAAATTAAAATTAAACAACTCATAAAAGCACAATTTATTATAAGTCCATACTAAGCATCAAATTCAAAGTAAAGAACTCATAAAAGCACAATGTCCTATAAGTTCATAGTAAGCATAAAATTCAAAGTAAACAACTCATAAAAGCATCAAATATCAGTAATTAAAGTAGTCATTGTCGTAGTCCCTCTGGTGGCCATCTTGTTGTTGGTCATTTTGTTGTTGCTCCGGCTGATGTGGAAGATTGCGAGAAAAAAATGCAGTTAATGTGGCCGCAAATGTGATTGTAATGATTAAGAAAATCTTTACTTTACAGCTGCAACTGTAGTTGTAGATGACAATTTAAAATCATGTCTCAAACTGGTGTGTCAAACTTTGCTAGCTATTTGTCCTTTTCCTAACTATATGTGTTGGTTTGGTATTTCTGGAACTCTACTTAATAAAATCTTGTAAAAAAATAAAAGGTTCGGGTTTGGAGATAATGATCTGGCATATTTATTATCCCTTGACTCTATTAAAAATTATTGTGTTTGCATGTAGAATGAGACACATATTAGCCTAAGTATATTATTAAAAAATTATTTGAAAAGTAGACAAACACGCTAATCTTAGGCATGGTTATGTGTGAGAGTGCTGGCAGCTAAGCTGACTACATGTTCTATAATTTTTCTAGAATTGTGTACATTTAATCTAATATTTTCCAGACTTTGCAACAGTGAAATTGCTGTAGAAAAATTAAAATATTTAAAAAAAATGGTTTTCTATCTTGTTCTACATTTTCCTTTGCTTGTATCAGTCTCAGTTCAACTATAATAGTATGTTGCAGAAGTTTATTATTGCTTTAAAGGCCACATTGTTGATGTAGCTAGGGTGTCATAACTCATAGTGAACAACGTGACTCTGTAGTAGAATGAAAACCAAACAACACAAGCACAACTTCATGGCTCAAAGAGAAATGTGAAACCAAATGGTAACAAAGTTAGTTAGTAAGCATCCTATGGTTTATAATCAATATCATTTGCTATAATTTCAACAGGGTCTATAAACTTATATATAAGGCTAACTGTAGGATATCATTTGTCTCCTTAATTAGCCTCTTCGATTGATTTCATCATCTATGCTGGTTTGGGACAGTTGGTCATTTGGAAAAAGGTTGGACGGACTACCTAACAACAGCAGTAATAAAAAACATGTTCTGCAACATAAATTCCTGCACTACAACCATACCACTACTCACTACATATGGGTTTCCTACTTGATTTCATGGGTCTGGATGGCTGGTAGGAAACAACACCCTTCTAGGCCCTCACACATTAATCTTCATGTCTAATCATGTATTTTAAAATAAAACATGCATACTTCACACCTATTATAAATGCAACAATTATGCTTATAATAGAAATCTGTATGACTTGAGCAAATCAGGACCTTTAAGTCTATCTTTTGATACAATGCAGTGACTGATGTGTTGCAAACACATCTTAGTTTTAGGATAGTTTTAGGTTATATTTTGATTAAATAATTAGGAATTAGATTAGTTTTATTTAGTTTATTAATATTATTTTATTTTATCTTATTTCAATATCAATTGTGCAATTTCAGGTCAAAAGAGGAGAACAAAAGGCAAGAAAAGAAGAAAAGCAAATTTAAAGTCTCGCGCGGATCGCGCGAACCGCGCCACATGCAAAAATACAGTGCCCAGCTCGAACAATTCACGCCAGTCGCGCCATGCTCACGCTACCAGCGCCATCCTTTCGAAGGTCTGGCGCTATCCGCGCCAGGTTTCGCGCGAACCGCGCCACAAGCCCTGGGAGCAAGTTTTCATTCGTCGATTTCGCGCGATCCGCGCGGCATCCACGCGATCAGCGCCACAGATTCGAATAGATGGCGCGAGTAGCACCGTGACCCGCGCCAGCCGCGCTGCGAGGACGCTGTTTCCTTAATTAAAAAGATTGAGTTCGAAAATTAGCCCAAAAGGTTGCTTTGTTACTCTAATTAAATCTATCTATAAATAAAGGCCTCTGGGACTGACTCTAGGCATCCATTCCATCATCTAATAATTCTCCAATACACTCTCTCTCTCATTCTAAACCTTTGGAGGTCAAGGATCAAGGCTAGGTCACTGCAGAATGTTTTATTTGATAGCTTTTGGGTTCTTGAAGCCTATGGCAGGCTAAACTTGTATTGTGGGAAGGCCATGAACTGATGTAACTCCTCTGTAACTTGATTGGTATTGAACTATAAATGTTGTTTTGATTATTTTATTCTATTCTGTTCTTCTTGTTTATTCTTATTTGGAATTGGCCATTCTATCTAAGTATTGAGGATTAGAATTCACAATGGGGACGTTGGGGTTCTAATTTCTGACCTGTTTAGAATAATAGTTGTTCTTCACCTAGGAATAGGGATGCGTGGTTACAGACTTTATAATATAGTCTTTTGTATGCTT
>PYAF01000785.1:112257-123950 GCA_007407185.1 Glycine tomentella
CGCTAGTTATCTAGGATTTACAATTATAGGAGAGATTTATCTTGTGTGTAACCTAAGCTAATAAACCAATCAAGTGAAGGAGGTAGTAAACAAAAGGGATTGTGCCTGACCACAATAGTTTCTTTCATTGGTAATATTCTAATTATTTTACTGCATTTATTTTCTGCTTTAATCCAACTCTTCAACACAACACAACAATACTTCTTTACTTTCTGTTTTCCAATTGCTTAGAATTAATTTTACTGTGCAATTCATCCCAATCCCTGTGGAGAACGATACTCTACTTACCCAATCTTATTACTTGTAACGATCGGTGCACTTGCCGTAATCGCACAACAGTGACAAAAAAGTAAACCAAGGACAAAACCAAAAATTGTTATTTTTTTTTTCACAGCACCAAATTTGTTATTTAACCAACTTACATTAACATATAAAGCTAATCTCGTAGCCTTCTTCACAATAGCAACAAAATCTGGTAAATGACTCTCATTAAAAAAGGTTACTGCATATCAAATGAAGTTTTGGATCTCAGATTTTAAATGACACTGATTTCAAGTCATTCTAATACCTTAACTCGAAATGTGTGTGGATTGTTTGCAGTCCCAAAAATTTTAACCAATACAAATGATAATTATACTTTAAATAATAATATATAACTAACACTAATTGGATGATGACCTCAAACTGATAACAGATCCAGCTTCAGAAATTATTTAAAAGAATAAAGTTGAAATACCTTAACTCCACAAAGTATAGGATCGTCACTGATCAAGTCAATCAATGGTGGGCTACTTAGAGGGGTTCCTGTTGTCAACAAGTCACCTTCTATTGGAGCACCAATTGCATTAGCTAAAACCAAAGGCCAAATCAAGAAGGTAAAATAAAAAAAAACAATAGCTTCTAATCAGAAATTGTATGCCAACTGAGCCTCTCTATAAGTTAGTATTATAAAGTGAAAGAAAAATTATTATATTGTCTAACGTCATCACGTATTTATACATGGTTTGACATAGGCTAATCTTAAATATATAGTTAAATTTTATTAATTCTTTAAATTAAAAAATTCAGTTATGTCTCATTTGGACACTGTCCATGATCATGCACACGTGTGATCCTAAACATACAATAATCTCTCTCTAAAGGGATCTCTCTATCAAGTCTTTAATAATCAGAAATAAACATAATTGTTTTTTAATTTATCAAAGATTCAAGTATTTATTAAGAATTTATCACATTTATTTTATTTGGTTTTAATTCATGGTCTCTAATTTTCTTTGTACGCATACTGAGTCTCTATCACTTAGTATTCTAAAGTGAATGAAAATACTTAGTCTTAAGTATTCATGGTTTGCCATCAGCTAATCTTAACATAATAAATAGTTAAATTTATTTGTTCTTTTTATTAAATTTAGAAATTCAGTTGTCTTATTTTGAAATTGACCATCACTAAATACATCTATTTTTCCTATATTCTAATTAGTTTCTCCCTCAAGTTTATTTGTAGTTCACTTTCTCAATTAACTAGAGTTAGCTTATCAGTATTGTCTCTATCCCATATTTAACTATATTTTTTTATTTGTAGTTCTACTATCTATAACTACTCAATTAAATATATCATTTCTTAGCTATTCAATTTTACAATACATCTATAGTTGATATATTAAAGTGCAAGAAAATCTATACAAAATTTAAGAAGAGAATCAAAGTTTAGGAAATAAGTATATAAAAATTTAGGAGAGGAATTGAAACCTTTTGTTGATGCGGTAGAACGAAAGTGAGGGAATAGAGTTGGAATTGAAAAACATGCAACAATGGTGGAAGAATGAATGAATGAATTGGATATATATATAGAGAGAGAGAGAGAATAACTATTTGAAAAATATTGATTATCTCCCCTGTTTATGTTTGGAAACAGGAGTTTGGAGGAAAACGGAAATCATGGTTAATTTTTATTTTTTAATTTCAAGAATTAATGTTTTAAAAACAGAATTGATGAGGCCACCAAGCACCACCCACGAGTCACCAAATTATATTATATCACCATAAATGCATGCAAATTATTTGACTTGTAATGAGGCCACTATCAATTACTACAATTTCATACAGCATCACCTACCCAGGCCACCCTTTTTTTAATTATTGTTATTAATTATTGTTATTATTTATTTAGATGGAGGAATAAGAGTTTATCATGATTTCTATAAGACTGAGTATGATTGTAACATCCCGGGCGCTGACGAGGGCGGGGAGTGATCGTCGGTGTAGTGAGGCACGGACAAGGAGCGGCTCCTGGCAGGCTTCCAGCGGGAGGGGTACATGAATGAATTGAATACACACCCGAACGAGAGGGATCCAGAGGTTGTGCAGGTATGGGACTGTACAGTTGAGGATAACTTAAAAGGATTTAATAGGTACTACCTATACCAACAAGGTGCATCTACTTTTCGGTAGCCCATAACATAAGAACTCCACAGTTAAGCGTGCTTGACTTGGAGCAATCTTGGGATGGGTGACCTCTTGGGAAGTTTCTCAGGAAGTGTGTGAGTGAGGACAAAGCACACTGAAAAGTCTTCTGTTGGTATGTAGGGACAGTCGTTGATCCTGCAAGTGGCCAGGCGTTACAATGATTGCCTGTGGAGGTCCATTCTCATCAGATTCAAGCCTATACTCGTGCATGATCCAATCACTTTTCTGCCCGTTAGGGGGTTAAAGAAATACCACTCATTCTGGTCTTCATAAGACAATATAGAAAAAAATATTTAACCATAAGACAAAAGTTTCATTCAATTTACTTACCACCTACTATAAGTAAAATGAACAAAACTTAACTAGAGAAGCAGAACCTAACTCCATGCTTAATCATTTTGCAATCACCAATTGAGAAACAAAGGCTTAATTACCATGTGATCATGAGGTAGAACTTAGAAGCAACAAATAGTTAGGTATTGATAGTAGAAGTTAAATAGGAGACATACTAACCACAGAAGACAGAACAAAATCAAATAAATATCAATGTTCAACTATTCAAAGTAGAAGTTCACATCATTAATGCTTAACCACTAACAATAAAGCAAACAATAGCTAAATAGTATAAGGCAAATAGTCACCACCAGCTAGCCAACATGAGCCAAAAAAAGCCTTCAGCGAGTAAAATTTGACAATCAGAGAACACCAAACGATTTCACTATCCAAAATAAGAAACATAATCTACAATAACATACTACTTCAATAGTCTATCACCAAATACACGATAATAAGAAATTGCTTTACCAACCCAGCATATAACAACTTCAAAATCCCCAACATTTGCATCAGGCAAATAGTCACCATCAGGCAAGCAAGCAAAGTCAAGAACTTACTAAGGAGGTCTGGCTCAATTGGTTGAACCGATCAAGATATATGAATTGCTATAAACTTTTTAATATCTTCGATTTCTACAGTTAGTAAAAGAAGTCAAAGAACTTGAGCATACTACCAATATATGATATTTCACACAAATCCCGACACAGGCTTTTCATCTCTATGCAAATGCATCATAGGTATCTCTTCATTCACATGCACCATAAAAGTAATGTTTAATTAGAAGTTAATTGAGTCAGTTGGATTAGTTGGAAAACCAATCAATCGTTAGCTATTAATTTGATAATTTCGGTTAAATTTGTCACTTTGTCAATTGGCTACCAATTGCTCATGTATAAATAGGAGGACCAACTTGATGTGAGATTAATTTTTCATTCACTTCAATAATAAAAAAACATTTTGTTCTTTAATTTCTGATATATTCAATATGGTGGTATCATAAAACAAAGTCAAGGAATTGCACAGCTTCCCCACTATTAACAAAATGCATAAGGCACCAACAACTTGGAGTTTCTTCATATCTCTTCACTCATCTGATTTTGTGGTAGGGGTCAGAACAAGAGCCTAAGAAGGTCGAAAGTGGAAATAAGACAATTTATTCTAACTATAATATTCCTTAATATTGGTCTCATTCTAGGTTTGGAGAATCAGGGTACCCTGTACAAGTGTATCCAATTTCTACTAACTTTTCGTCATTCGCATTTGGGTACACCTATGCTCCCTAGATGAATAATGTGAGAACAAGATTGTCTTTCTCACAAACAAAAATCCAATGTTTGGTGTGGAGTTAAGAGATGCTTAATTCCGACATGAGTAAGAATCAAATGAAGGTTGAAATTGTGATCGAAAATGGTGGATAATGACAAACCATGGCGAAGCTGAGTAACAATGCTAATCACTTGACTACACTCTGACACTCAAGTCAAGTAAGTAGATTAAAAAAATAAGAATATGATTTAGAATTAGTATGTACCTCTAAAAGGTGTAATTATCCACTTTATATTTGTATCACCTGACATCATAGACTCTTAGGCAATGACTTTTTATTTTTTTTCTCATAAATATTCTTGTTCAGAAGTAATTATGTTTGAGAATTGAGATATTTAATACTGAATATAAACATCTCTCTCACGAGAGATTAGACAATGATTGTTATCATTTATTAATTTCTAACCAGCTAGACTGTTTAGTTTATTATCTCACTACTAAGTTTTTTTTTTGAAAGAATTTCACTATTAAGTTAGTCATTGAATTGATAGCCTTCGTGAGAATAGAATATATTTAGACTAGATCTGCAAGTGGTTATTTATTAGGCCTCATATTAAACTAAACCCCAATCCAAAATAATTTCAAAACAATAATGTCCCAAATTACTAATTAGCTATAGTAGACATTTTAAGATTGGACAAAACTAACTAACTAGTATAACTTGATTAATCAAGAACTAGTTGACAGACTGATTTGGTCCATCCTTTTCAATCTAATAGTTAACAAATTAGCTTCTTTTTTTATAACAAAAGTTAACAAATTAGCAATTAATCATTAAATCAAGTACAAACTATACCACACAAACCAAATGGTTCAAGCTCTGCTCACCAAAAATATTAAATTTCATCCTAATTTTCAAGCCCTAACATTGATAATGTCTTAGAGACCTGAATCAAGCTTTCAACCAAAAATATACTTGTTATTTATTTACCAAATGTTTTATTATTTTAAATAAAAATATATTTATTCATAATACTTTCTTAATTTATATCTTTTTTATTAATTCAACTGTTATTGTTTTCATTTCATAACTTATAACATGATTCTTATAATTTAATTTAAAATTTAACTTGAGTTTTCTTATACAGTCATCTTAGTTTACTATTTAAGCTTGTGTGTGTATATATATATATATATATACATATATATAATCATTATTTTTAATCACACTTCAATCATATATGAATTTAATGTGTTTATAGGTTTAACTTAAAGATGTCGGCTATAACTCAGCTAAGAATGTTTTTTTTAAGCACAGCTAAGAATGTTTAATTTAACTGTAATGTAAGTCAAATAGAAACCCACGAATTAAAACAAGATGAATAACAACCAAACATTAGTGCAGGAGTGAAGACAGTCCCCTCCATTTTAGGGCTTTGCTGCCCATGGCAAGACCATGACCAAACAAATACATTAGCATTTGCTTATCATAAATCAAAGCTATATATAAGTCACTGAAGTATACAAATATCGCTTTTCTTACTCCAAGTAGACAAATATAAGAATGTGAAGTTAGGAAGAACTATTCCAATCTTCCATGGGAAGCATACAAACTCATAGGTGGAAAATAGTAATTGATTCAGCTGATACATAGTAATGTATTCTTGTAATGAAAATTTTCTAAAGTAGAGAAGTCAAGAAAAATAAAATTAACTTGACATTGTATAGATAAATTTTTCCCCTCTATCTTGTTAGTTTGTAAAATAGAAAAAAATGGGAATTTCTTATAAAAAAAATCTGTCAATAGCTAGTTAACTTAAAAACATCTGAATCTCGAAACATAAATTCTCCCAACTCCCAAACATGCTCTAACTGTGAGAAATATCCTAATAAAATAAAAAATCACTCTAGGAACAGTAGTTCTATAGAAGCGAATTTAAACTGGAATGCAGTCATAACACATCAAAAGCTTAAACTTTACTTACAGCTAGTGGTTTTAACTCCTATAAGATCATCACAATTTGCTTACCTAACACACATAATACGTTACAAACTCAGATTGGGGAAATTTCCACGAACAAAAGTTTCCATCCTAGGATTTCTGGACGAGACACCCTCTTGATATGCTTAATAAAAAATGACAACTTCACTGAACCATGGCATGTTAATTAATAAATAAATAACATATCTTTTCCAGCTAATTAGTTTTCCCTTGGTGTAGAAAATAGCAAGCAACTAACCTAGAAACTGAAACCTTCCCCCAGCCAAAGAAAAGAGCAATACAACAAGTATGTAAAAATATGATGACAACAACAATAACATTATGTAGTAAGGAAAACTTGTACAGGGGCAACATTGTGAAAGCAATATAACACATATACCTTGATTGAGGCCTTTCACCAAACACCTTATCAGCAACTATTAGAGAAACCGAATCTGATCAAAATCGAAACAAAATATGAACACAAATTACAATCATTACTAAAAACATTTCATCAAACACCTTATTAGCAACTGGAGAAACCAAATCTGATCAAAATCAAAACAAAATATCAACACAGATTAGAATAATCCCTATCCTTTGTTCAAACCTTCGTTGTAACCACACCTGTGAAGCCATCGGCGCCGTCAGAGGTGGCAGTTTTCGAAGGGAATGTAAGTGCTGGGATATTTGATGAGCGATGTAGTCATGAACAGTGGCGGAGGAAAATCCTAAACGCGACGACGACAATTCCGGAGGTGCGGACTGCTTGGCGCAGAGCTTGCGGAGGAGCGTCTCGCGCTCAGCGTCGATGAGCTCAATGTTAGGGTTTTAATGTCAGAATAATGAATTAGGGTGCGAACTTGCAAGCGTGTGAACTCCTGAGTGATTACGTTAGGAGCGTGGAGCTTCTCCTTCAGAAGGTTGAGGGCTTCGGTGCAGTGGTTGACCTGATCCGAAGTGAGGAAGTGGTGGCGGAGTTGACGACCATGGTGGATCTCCGACGGGGACGAGAATGAGTAGAAACAAAGGAATGATTTTGAAGAAGAGAAAGTGAAGGAAGACTGCACACACACAGAGAAAATGCGATGCCACATTAAAGATTGGGCCGTGGGCTGAGAAGATGAAGGGTTCTCAAATTTTTATTTCAAAATTTTAGTGAAAAATACAAATATTTCGGACGGAATATATTCCGTGGGTAATATTCCATCGGAATTTCCGTTTTTTCTTGTAGTGTCACTCAGTGGTAATTTAAAATTGATTTAAAATCAAAAATTATTTTTAAAGTTGATTTTAAAAATTGATCACCAACAAATTATTGATTCGAGTGGTACTATACTTAATCTCTTTAAGCAAGGTTTTGGTTTGAGTTTTATTAAAAAAAAAAACATTAGCGAAGAAAGAAGATATCACTCAAGGTGATCAACTAAGTTTTTAGTCAGAAATTAATCATCAACAAAATTAGACAGTTAGTAAATATTCCGTATTAATATTATGGTGACAAAAAAACTAAAATAGACCATTTAACTATTTTTTGGATAATAAATTAATTTAGTTTAAAAGTCTATTTATAATATTTTTTGTAATTATAATGTAAGTGTTTAATTTTAATATATTTAATATAATTTTTTTATACTATCAACTATTAAAAATTATTATTTTTTGAATAAGCAAATACATTGAAAATAAGTGTCAATTAAAAAATACTATAAATATAAATTTCGAAATATTTATTACAAAAACTAATTCATAAATGAATCTATCAATATATATCAATCAAATTCATAATTCAATTTAACTAATTTTTTCCACTGCCCTAACCAAGATGGTACGTACTACCTAGGGATTAGGAAGGGAGAAACTCATGTAATTTTCCCCCATTGGTAAACTCCACCAATTTAGTGTGCATTTAGATTCACATTAGATCATTTAAAATTACATTAAAATATCAATTTATTGTATTTTAAATAAATATTCATACATTGAATCTATATTAAGGAATTTTTTTCGGTATAAAATTAGTTGAGTTGAGAAATAATAGAGCCTTGAATGAAACCATTGTATTGAATAAAAAAATTATACTCAATTTAATTATTAACTAATTTTTAAAATTAAAACATCTAAACATAAAATGCTTTACTTTAAAAATAATGGTTGTGTTGAACGTGCTTCCAAATCCAAACATGCTTTAAAAAGTCAGTTATATATTTTACTGCACGCTGAGGAAATATTAGTGTAGCCAGCTAAAAGGGAGTCTTGTAGTTTAACATAAAATCTGTAGCTTTCTTTGTATTTAATTTCACCAAGTCAGTACATCTTTGTTTTTTCGAATATTAATTATTTGTGAAAACTGAAACCATCATCCAGTAAAGTTACAGAAAATAAAATTATTTTCTTAAAATAAATTAATCTAAACATACACTAAGAGAATAACAATATCACATAGACTTTCTTTGTACTACCATATGGTTACAAAATTTTTTTACAGCAAGTTGATCAAAATCAATTGGGGGCAGGTGGTGAAGTTGTGATGGTATGTGTGGAGGATGATGAGGCCGGTGAGTTTGAATGAACACTATGATTAGGTCTTTCCTCAGAGTGTGAATGCTGCTTCTGCTTCATAATTGGTGATCTGTGGGTGACAGCTGGAGGGTGTGCAGCCACAGGTGCATATATTCCAGTTGGAGTAGTAGTAGTAGTAACTGTGGTCAATTCCCCTCCAGATGCTGTTGAGGTGGTAGCTACTGCAGCATATTCTGGTGGCTGAACAAAAATGTTCCCCACAAGAAATAAAGGGCCTGCTTGTGAACTTGCATTGTTGTGGATTATGGGGCTTCTTCTAGTGTGAAGACGAAATTTCTGCACAAGACAAAAAAAAAAAACTAAATATCTTAGACCATGATTGAGGGCTGAAACTTAAGAAAAATGATAGAAAATAAAGATAAAAAGGGTAAAATGGGTTTTAGATTTGCAAATTTCGGCTAAAATTAGTCTTGATTTTTATATTTTAAAAATTGGGCAAAATTTATATGTAATTTTATAAGTATTTTTAGGGTTGTTTTAGAGTTAGAATTGGAGTTTTATCAATCTGCATGCAAACATATATTACAGTATTTATTGAGATGAAACTTTAATTCTGATTGAAAAATCATACTTAATAATACTTATAAAACATTATGTAAATTTTATCCCTAAAAATAATGATTTTGATCTTTTTTTTTCTTTTAAATTGGTAAACTTTGTTCTTCACCATAAATATTTTAAATTTTATAAAGAAATATAAAATTCACCAATTATAAAAATTATAATGATGAAAATCATATTTTTAAAACAATTTTTGACTGAAAATTGAAAAGCTATAAACTTATTTTACCCAAATAAAAATAAATTGGACAACCCAACTTTACTTAAAAGCCAATTTTCAGACTCAATTTTGGCACAGCACCAAAAAGGGAAAATATGCAAGATCATATAAATGGGGCAAAAAATTAAAATGATCAAATTAGTTACACACACAACACAAACCTGTAAATGACTTTTGACTTCATCATTAGTTAGGCCATCAACCTTCATTAGCTCCCTGATTTGTTTGGGCGTGGCAGCTACAAACAACAAACACCAAATACCAAACATCAAACATTTGACACAAAGTGGTTCCAATTTCAATTGCATAATTTAGAGCACATAGCAACTTGTGCAAATTAACTAAGATACTCACAATCTGCACCCCCAAGTTGTTGAAGTGCATGCAAGAATCTCTTGTGCAATTCCTGTGACCAACACCTGCGTTGCTTTCTCTGAACTTGTCCTTTCTCTTCTTTTTTGTTTTCTACTGTCACTGGTCCTGTAGAACTTGTAGCAGGCACTGGTGGTGAAGAGGGTAATTTACCAATTGCTAATGCCTCATTATTAATATTAGCCTTTGCAACACCACTTTTTTCCTCTCTTTGGAACGGTTGAAAAGCTCCACCGTTTCTCTTCACTTCGACAACATTAGTTTTCCTAGGCACAACAACATCCTAAATAAAACCAAAAACATCTTTTAATTTTTCTCCTTTAAAAACAAAAATAAAATAAATGTTTGTTTTTTTTTTAAAAAAAAAATTGGGGTTTTACATCTTTGGTAGGAGGGGGATTGGGATTCCACAACTGAACGGATCTGAGCCAATCTGTTTTTTTTTTATCAGTGGTGGTTTTTTTGTGTTTTTGAGAATGTTCTTCATCATCTCCTTCTTCTTCTTCTTCAACAGAATCTTGAGATGCCCTTTTCTTTAGAGGAATGAACTCCTCAAAAACAGGTCCATCCGTTGATGTCTGCTCCGAACACTCCGATTGGCCATTCAAATTGTACTCCGCAACCGTTCCAGCCAATTGCTGCCTACAAGCTTCAATTGCTGCATCAAATTCAAAAAAATAAAATCAAAAATCAAAAACCCACATCTAGAAAAATGCAAAAAAGAAAAACAACATACCCAGAAACAAAAGCAAGAATCTTTAACTTCTTCAAGGTTTAATTACCTTGCGTGACAAGCTCTAACGACAAAGGAAGCTCTTTAGGGAAAACTTGAATTTTCCTCCTTTCCTCCTCCAATGCTTCGATGTACTGAAGGAACCCCATTTTCAAGGGTTGCATTTTCTCAGCAAATTGCATTGAAATATTTAAGCTTTTTTTTCTCTCTCTCTTTGATTCTGTGTTGGTGAGTTATGAGTTTTGTGGGTGTGAGAAGGAAAACAAAAACAGCTTGAGGAAGAGGATGAGGAGGAATATATAGGGAATGGCGATTTGTCAAAGCGTGGACGGAAAACGGATCCAACAATGAAAATTTTTATTTATTATGGGATCTAATCTGAGCAGAATCAAAATTCGGAATAAACTTTTCTTCTAGAGAGAGAGAGAGGGAAGGTTACAGAGAGAAAGCGATCGGAGGGTGGATATGAACCGAGGTAAAGATCGAGGTCGGGGCGTCGCGTACATAAAACGAATCTTTGATGCGTTTTATATTCTTGCCTAGTGCATACTACACACAAGTCTTGTTTTCCTTTTTTACTATGTCTCTCTCTCTCTTTCCTTGTTTTGTCATTTATGTAATTTTATTATTATTTAAATTCATTGATTCATCTCTGAAAAAAAAGTGTGAACAATACTTTACTTTTTTAGAAAAAATTAGATAATATGTTTTTCATATGCAATATATATTTTTTAGTTTATTACTTAAAATATTTTTACCTTACTACATAACATTATAAAATTTTTTACTTTTAATATTTCTTCGTTAGTCTAAATTCATTAAATGATAACTAAATTAAATTTTTACTTTTAATATTTTTTTTAGTATATCACATCATGATGATATGATATTTTATTAATTTGTCGTATTGTTAACGAATTAAGACTAATGACAGATATTAAAAATAAAAATTTAAAAATATCAAATAATAAAAAATAGATAATAAATTGAAAAGAAAATATACTAAACATATTTTTTTAGGTAGTAATCTTTTTTCTTCTTTAATCTAGTTTTTATACTCTCTAGTGTAAAAAATATTACTTTTTGCAATCAATAATTATTTTAATTTGATTTTGGAAATAGAGTAATTATTATAGAAGAGTATTATACATGATTTTTATGTTGTTAATGTACCT
>PYAF01000785.1:132794-146125 GCA_007407185.1 Glycine tomentella
GTATGTAAACTAAGTAAAATCAAAACATAATTGCCTCAAAAGATCTTAGATGGCCGTGCAATACAAGATAAAGGAAGAAAACTTTAGAAAAATGTGGAACTAGGACACTTGTATGGTTCATAAGCTAGGAGTTTTGTGATTGGACCAAATGGAAAGCTACTTGGCAATAATGCAACAAAAATCAAATAAGCTTAAGCTATTCCACGGTGAAAGAAGAAAACCAAATGAAATGCCTTAATCCATTGAAGTGCACGTGAATAAAAGTAAGGAGGTGGAAGAAGGATGTAGAACTAGGCACTTGGAAGCTTATAAATGGCTAGCCAATGGAAAAACACCAACTAGAAAGCCTAAGTAATCATAAGGCTTTGAAGATATTTTGTAGATTTTCTTTACGAAGCAAAAGGATAGCTTTTTATAAAGGGAAAACCGTGGAGTATGGCTGGTTTTTGAAGAGTGAATGTGTAAACTCTTAGCCTTGCCACTTTCAAAACAATTCCAAACTATTTCCAAAGCAAACAAAGTATAGCCGTGCAAATAAAACTCACTTGGTACCCAATCTTCTTCTTATTTTAACCTTCTTCATCATACCTTTTATTAAAAAGCAAACCAAACACATCAAACCATAGGAAGATCACATGGAATTAGGAGCTTATTAGAGGATGATTAGCCAAGTTTTAAAGAAGAAGAAGCAAGGAAGAAAGCTGTCCAAAAAGCAAGGAAAATAAGGTATGGGAAGTTTATGATAGGCTTAGTTTGAATATTACCTACATGAAGATTCTTACTTGGTTTAATAACAAATTAAGCTTTGCATGTTAAGTGTTTGATGAAATGCTTCAAAGAACCAAAGATAACGATTCTTACTTGATTTCATGAAGAATTAAACTTTGTAGACTAGGTGTTTGATGAAATGCCTCAAAGAACTAAAGATTGCTATATGGTTGGTTATTTGATTTAGTAACTTGCTTTTAGAATTATAGATAATTGTTAAATAGATAACTTGAATCTAACCTAATTAATGGAAGCTAAAATGATCTATAACTATATAGAAATAATTACTTAGAAGTATAGTGTTTAATAGAATACTTAGTTACAAATATATGTTGGATTAAAAGTATCTTATGATTTCTTGAATTTATATATTTAATTGATGCTAAAATTATGTTGATTTGAATTTATATGTATTTGCTTTCAATGGTAGTACGTAGATGGTTTCTAAAATTTAGATGTTTTATTTTGAATAATAAAGTGATATAGTTTGATATAGCTCGTTAAAATAAGTACCTTGAGTAGGTTTGTTATGATATTAGAATTAGGTTGAAATTAGGTATGTTGTGATGAACTAATTGAGTTGTGATGAATTACAGCTTGTTCTGAGAAATCTATGAAGTGGACTGTATAATATGAAGTGGACTCTGGATGTATAATTAGGATGTTGTGTATAGAATTTTATTTTAATTCTGTCTGGCGGGGACATAATACCGCATTATTTTATATTCTGTCTGGCGGGGACATAAGACCGTGTTATTTATATTTAAGCCTGGCGGGGGCATAAGACCGTGTTATTTTAATTCTGTCTGGCGGGGACATAAGACCGTGTTATTTTATATCTTGCCTGGTGGGGGCATAAGATTGTGGTATTGTATATCTGTGTGGTGTATGACTGATCTAATTTGAACTGTGTACTGTGATGAGGTAATTTGATTAAGGTGTGGATTATGTTTGTCGCTTATTTTATAAATAATATTATAAATATGTGCTTATATATTTCTTATGTATGTTTTATTCAAACTATGCGTGTCATGGACTTACCCTATTTTTGTGTCTGTGGTTGACACCTGTGATGACCCCAATCTATTTGGGCGAGCAAAAAAACAGGAAAGCATAAACTATTGATGATATTGAAGATGGATGATGAAGAAGTTTTGATGGACTGCATGCTGTGATTTGTAATTTCCTATGGCATGTATTTGTGTTAGAAAGTCTGTATATTATGTTGAATACTATGTTTGGGACTGTACTTGGACTGTTGTATTAAACTATGTGGGACTGTGTATTTTGATAAATCAACCGTGGTGAGGAAGAATCGTTTATGCCTGAATGGTAAAATCAAAACAAGAAAAAAAAATATATTTTCCATAAAATTTATAACTAAGCTAATCCTAATGCAAAGTGGATATGAGTTTTCATCTAAAATCAATCAAGCACGAGAAAGTAAAACGAGGCGTTACATATTACAGGGACTCGAGTGTGGGGACATGTGACCATTCTAGTATTAATAGCAAATTTTGGAAATAAACAATAAACAAACCTTAAATAGTGTGAAAATACCTAGATTATGGACTAATAATTTTATCATAATTGAATTCTTTTTTGTGCTTTGGATGTAGAATGAACTTAGGAACCTTTCTCGGAGGAACCAACGATAAGTGTAGAGGATCATAAGACTTAAGAGGATGAAATGTACATAAAACTTAACAAAATTGTGATTATTATGATGATTGATTGTGTGGTAGTTTCACACGAACTTGGATGTGAGTACTTGTGACGACTAGATTTTTGTTCTAGTAACATTAGCATGATTTTGTGATACGTGCATGGAAACATGAGTTCGGTGACATATAACGAAAAGTACAAGATACACAAACACACACACACACACACACACACACACACACACACACACACACACACACACACACACACACACACACACACATATATATATATATATATATATCACATGATGTTTTATTTTCTTGATGTGAATTTTAACCATTGCCTTTAAGACACAAAAAGTTTACAAATACTTTTATAAATTAATTAATTGAAGAGTTTTAAATGAATTAATATAATTTTTTGTTTGATATAGTTTTAGTTCCATATAACAACAAAGGATTATTACAATTACAATGCGTAAATCAATTATAATAATGTTGATTACATCAATTATTATAGACAATTTTACTATTAAATGATATTATTCAAATATTAACTATTTGTTGACTAATTACCTTTTTTCTAAAATATTTTTTCTACATCATTAATAATATTTTCACATTTTTTATGATTTTTATACCCTAATCTACTAAATTCAAAAAGTAATAATTTATCTGAAAACTATTTTGGTGAAAAATATTAAAAGATATATTTAGTGTTTTTTTTATATACAATAAAATTTGTCTAAGAATACCTAGAAAACATCAAGATTTTCTATGTTTTTTTCAACGAAGTTAATGAAATAATATTTTAAAAAATCACACCAAAATTTGTTGAAGTATTTTCAAGAAAATCACTAAATTTATAAAAAAAAAAACTTGCATGAAAAAAAAAACTATGAAAAAATTTCATACACAAGAAAATTTTGCAGATTTAACCTTTGTTGTATAAAATTTGCTATACATAATATAAAAAATGATTTTGAAGAATGTAAAAGAATAATTTTATGTCACGAAAAGAAAATTAATTATAAAATTCTCTATAAAAATATTAATAAAGAATTGTCATACACAAGAAAAAAAGGTGCATGATTTGCACGAAATACTGAAATGGAATGTGTAATGCTTCCTTAAAAAAAGTTTAATGGTAAGACGTTTTAAAACAAATTTAGTTAATAAAACAAATACAATGTTGTTTGATGAATAGTTTTCAACATATATACATATAAAGGAAATATCATATTAGAATGATCCTTTTATGCGAGAATGAGAATTGTGATTCTCATCCGTTAGATTAAAATGAAAAGTCAAGATTAAAACATTTTAAAATCAAATTAAAAACTCATTGAACCATAAAATATCTATAAGATTTATCAAACAAAAAATCAAATATATTAAAGATTTAGGGTCCATTTGGGCTGATTGAGAGTTTTTTGTTTTTAATTTTCAAAACAAAATATGTTTGACAAAATGGAGCTGAAATGATTTTTAAATAATTTTTGAAACACTTTTATACTCATTTTCAAAACCAAGAAATATTTTTCTATGAATTTGGTTTTTAGTTTAAAAAACACACATTTCTCAATTTGATAATGACATTTTTTTGTTGCCACCACCACCACTAGGATGTTTAAAATCAGTTAAACCTGGAAGTTGTTCAACATATATGTCCTCCTCAATGTATCCATTTAAAAGGCACTTTTAACATCTATTTGAAAAAGTTTGAAATCCATGAGGCATGCATATGCAAGTAATAACCTGATTGCTTCCAATCTTGCAACTGGAGCATAAAGTTCTTCATAGTCTATGCCTTCTTCTTGGTTGTAACCTTTAGCAACCAATATAGCTTTATTTCTGCCTATGATTCCACTTTCATCAAGTTTATTTCTAAAAACCCATTTCGTACCAATGGGTTTAAGAGAGGATGGTTTAGGAACAAGTTCCCAAACTTCATTTCTCTTAAATTGATTTAAATCATCATGCATGGCATGCATACAATGTTCATCATTCAATGCTTGATCAATATTCTTAGGTTCAATTTGAGAAACAAAAGCCATATTACAACATAGGTTTCTTAATGAAGATCTAGTAGATACTCCCTTTTGAAACTTCACCTATGATGTTGTCAAGTGATAGGTCTCTTGTTGTTCTCCAATCTTTAGGCACGTGAATAGGGGTTGATGGTTTTGCTTCAACACTTGGTTCTTCTTTCTCTTTAGTTAAGGAATCATCTAGTTGAATAAATTCTTCCATTGGGCTTGCATCCACATCACACTTCTTTTCCTTTTTAGAGGGATTAGACTCATCACAAATTACACGTACAGATTCTTCCATGCACATTGTTCTTTTGTTGAAAACTCTATATGCTTTACTATGTAATGAATATCCAAGGAAAATTGCTTCATCAACTTTAGCATCAAATTTTCCAAGTGATTCTTTCCCATTGTTTAATACAAAACACTTGCAACCAAAAACTCTCAAGTGAGAAATGTTGAGTTTTCTACCTTTGTATAGCTCATAAGGGGTTTTCTTTAAAATAGGCCTTATAAGTAATCTATTCAAAGTGTAGCATACTGTACTTACAGTATCAGCCCAAAAATACTTAGGCAAATTTGTCTCATTAAGAAGTGTTCTTGCTCCTTCTTCAAGAGATCTGTTTTTCCTCTCCACAACACCATTTTGTTGAGGTGTTCTTGGAGCTAAAAAATTGTGGTTAATTCCATTCTCTTCACAGAATTTTTCAAAATGTTCATTTTGGAATTCACCATCATGATCACTTCTTATAGAGATAATTTTGGTACCTTTTTCATTTTGTACAAGCTTAGCCATTTTTCTAAAAGCAATGAAAGCATCACTTTTGGATTTCAAAAACAGAGTCCAAGTGAATCTAGAGTAATCATCCACAATTACAAGCCCATAATAATTGCCACCTAAACTCATTGTTCTAGAAGGACCAAACAAATCAATGTGCAGTAATTCAAGTGGTCTAGAGGTGGAAACAATGTTTTTACTTTGAAAAGAGTTCTTAGTTTGTTTCCCCTTTTGACAAGCATCACAAAATTTGTCCTTCTCAAACTTGAGTTTAGGCAACCCAATTACTAAATCTTTTCTAATAAGCTTGTTTATGTGGTGCATGTTTATGTGACTAGCCCTTCTATGCCATAGCCAAGATTCATTAATCTTTCTTACAAGACAAGAAGTTTTGTGGAAGAATGCATGATCAATTGAAAGCAAGTAAATGCTACCTTTTCTTTTACCTTTATGGATTACTTCACCACTTTTTCCATCACAAATCATGCAACAGTTTTCATTTAAGGTGACATTAAATCCTTTGTCACAAAGTTGACTTATTCTTAAGAGATTATGCTTCAAACCTTCTACATAAATAACATTTTTTATCTTTGTTTTGAAGCTATCTCCAATGTTGCCTTCTCCAATGATCTTGCCTTTATTATTATCCCCATAAGTGACATATCCTTCATCTCTAAGTGTTAAGTTTGTAAGCATGGACATGTCTCCCGTCATATGTCTAGAGCATCCACTGTCAAGGTACCATGTTGAGGATCTAGCTCTTAGACATACCTGCAAAAATCAAATCAATATGCAAGGGAAGGTACCCAATTAAGGTTAGGTCCATAGGGGTTAGCATTTTTCTTTCTTTTTGGAATCCAAATGCAATCTCCATTTGGCACATAGAATCTCCTAGCATAGCATTTGTATGATGTGTGTCCCTTTTCCATACAATAGTTGCAAATGACAGATTTTGATGGTTTTCACAGCACTTTGATTGATCCTTGAGTTTTTATGCCACTTTTGATTCTTCTATTTTGGAGGCACAAATACTGTTTTTCCAAATGATTTTGAGCCATGTTTGTACCCCAAACCAGAAGTATCTCCAGCATACTTTTGCGCACTCAACATTTCAGTCAAGTTGCATTTTCCTTTGTAAAGCTTTCTCAAGAGATCAATTAAATCACTATTTTTGGATAAAAGTAACATGTACCTTTCTCCTTGACTCTTTTTTAAAATCATCAAATCTTTTTGAAGCAAGTTATACTCATCAACATTTGTAGAGGAAGAGACACACACACATCCATTCAAATTGTAACTTGAAACAAGTTTTTCATTTTCTTCAAATTGTAACTTGAAACAAGTTTTTCATTTTCTTCTTTCAAGTTGCAAATCTCAATTTCTAATTCAGTTATTTTTGCAACATGCCATCTAAGATTTCCTATGAGCTTGTTATTGGATTTTGCAAGCTTTTGGGCTTCCTCATGCATTTCTTGGAAAGCACTAATAGCTTGTTCAAGTTCAGAATTTACCTCATCTCCATCACTTGATAAATCATTATCATCTTCATTGATAGTGGAGGTGAGACACATGTTGGCTTCTTCATTTTCAGTTGAAGATTCTGAGATAGTAGACTCATTATCTTCCCAAGTTATGTAGGCTCTTTTAGCTTTCCCTTCCTTTCTCATCTTGTTCTCTCCTTGTTGTTTCTTCAAGTAGATTGAACACTCAAATTTGATGTTGTCAGGTTTACCACATTCAAAGCATGTAAAGTTGTCGTCAATCTTCTTGTTGATGTTGTTGTTGTTGCTATTGTTGTTCTTGCTGGCTTTAGTGAACCTTTTGTTCTTATTTTTCCTTAAGAACTTGCTGAACTTTCTGACAACTAAGTTCATGTTGTCTTCTTCATCCTCATCACTTGTTTCCTCTTCTTTTTTCAGCTTTTGAAGTTGCATCTTTCAATGCAATGCTTCTGTTTTTCTTTTCTGCATCTTTAATACATGTTAGTTGAGAGATTTCAAGCTCATATTCAAGTAGCTTACCAAACAGTGCAGCCATGGACATCTTTGATAGATCCTTAGATTTCTTGATTGCTGTCACCTTTGGTTGCCAAGGCCTTGTTAGACACTTCAAGATCTTGATGTTTTAATTCTTCTGTATCAAAGATCTTCCCAAGACCCAATAGATGGTTGACAATATGAGTGAATCTTGTCTACAATTGAGAAATGCTTTCATTGGTGTTCATCTTGAACACCTCATACTCATGGATCAAAGCATGCTTCCTTGATCTCCTAATTTCTTCAGTTCCTTCATGAGTAATTTTCAGCATCTCCCACATTTCTTTTGCACTCTTACATCTTACTGTCCTGAAAAATTCATCAGAGGAAAGTGTAGAGGTGATCATATTTTTGGCTTTGAAATCATATTGTGCAGCCTTTTGTTCAACTTTAATCATCTCATCCCATTCTTTGGGAATCAATTCATTGGCAACAGTTTTCTTTGGAATGAAAGGACCCTTTTCTATAGCATTCCAAGCTCCTGGATCATTTGATTGAATAAAGATTTTCATTCTATTTTTCCAAAAACTAAAATATTCCCCTTCAAACATAGGAGATTTGTTTAAAGAAACACCTTCCTTGAAGGTTATTTGTAAGGTATTCATTTTTCTTTTAAAGAAAACTAGTGATCTTGAATAACTCTCAAGAACAAGCTCTTGATGCCAATTGAAAATAATGGGAATACTTCACAACAACCAAGAGGGGGGTGAATTGGTTGAACCTTGGTATTTTAAAAAACAAATTCAAATCAGAGTTTCAGGATCTTTATCACTTTTAAAACCAAGAAACCTTTTACTCAATCAAATAGCTCGTCCAAGAATTCAAAAGATCAAAACCAAACTTGTTGAACAATGAATATGATTCAAAGAATTAAAGACAATGAATGTGATGACAATTGAAATAAGCACACAAGCAATTTATACTAGTTCACTTCAAATCGTGAAGCTACATCTAGTTTCTTCTAATTCACACTGAATTAGAGTTCCACTATTATAAAATATTCTTACAAGCTTTTTTTACAAGAACCTCCCCTTTATCAACCCTAGATAAAGAACAGAAATCTAAAACATATTAGAAATCTAAGAAGAAAGATCCAGAGAACACTACTCTGATCTTTAAGCTAGAGAACCCTTCTCTAGTCCCAAGCTTTAAGAAATCAATTACAATAGCCAATACAACACAAATTGTAAACAAAATTACAAACACTGAGTTAAGGAAAGAAAACACCTGATGATCCAGTGAATGATATGCACATGAATGAACAAATCAGGTTGAAAAACAAAATTAATCTCAGAACATCTCCTTCCTTAACCTTTGAAAGAAACTTCTTTCTTTAAAGAATCATTCAAAAACCCATGAATGTTTTAGTGAAAGCAAGAACTCATACAACCCAGAAAAATCACTTAGAACGTGTTTAGAAAGCTTGTGTATGCTCAGAATACGAATTGATCAAGTTACAAAACAAGCTGAGCCAAGGTTCTATTTATAATAAACTTTTGTAACTGTCAGTAATCGATTAAACGCGCCTAATAATCGATTAAAATGCTCATGTAATCGATTAAATCAATCTGGTAATCGATTAAAGTGTTCTATAAGAATTTGGACATGAGCAACGAACAAAATAATCGATTATTCTGTCTTGTAATCGATTAATACAAGAAGCTTAAAAAACTTGAAATACACTATGTAATCGATTACTGATTCTGTTAATCGATTAAATAGGAAGCTTTAGAAATCATATTGAACTATGTAATCGATTACTATATTTGGTAATCGATTAATGCATCAAAACTTATGTGCATTTGTATATGATGTAATCGATTACTAAATTTGGTAATCGATTAGGACAGGAAGATGGCTTTTTTTCAGTTTAGCCTGCATAATCGATTACTGTTCCTTGGTAATCGATTCTTCCAGCACTGCTTGAAATCATGTATAGCAATGTAATCGATTACTACCTGTTGGTAATCGATTAAAGTGTTCATCAAGGCAGTGTATGTGAAAACAAAGGTCAAATAATCGATTATTCTGATAGGTAATCGATTACATTGTTCTTGAAAAGTTTTCCATAATGAACTAAGAACAAAATAATCGATTATATCCTTAATGTAATCGATTAAGTCAGTACAAATTCATTTTTCCAAAAACCTTTGATTTAAATCAAACACTTGATCATTTTACCAAAACCTTGTGATTTTTATTACTCAAGTTAATTGAATTATTGAATGATATGAATGCAATGCACTTGGATCACCAGAATTGCTTCTTTCTTACACATTTAATACAAATTATTCTTCAAGGCATCCAATGCATGTTGAAAGCTCAAAACCAAGGCTTGATTCCTATTCCATTCTTCAAATAGCTCCTCTAAAACCAACACCAATAAGATATCACTCTTATGCCTTTTGATGAACAAGGTTTTGTCAACATGACCTCTTGTGAAAGATTCTTCAAGCAGAAACTTGCTTAGTCTTTCATACCAAGATCTGGGAGCTTACTTTAAACCATGAAGGGCCTTTTTAAGTTAAAAAACATAGTTAGGATGTTAAAATCAGTAAAACCAGGAGGTTGTTCAACATATATATCCTCCTTAATTTATCCATTTAAAAAGGCACTTTTGACATCCGTTTGGAAAAGTTTAAAATCCATTTAACATGCATATGCAAGCAACAACCTAATGGCTTCCAATCTTGCAACTGAAGCATAGGTTTCCTCATAGTCAATGCCTTCTTCTTGGTTGTAACCTTTGGCAACCAATCTAGCTTTATTTCTGACTATGATTCCACTATCATGAAGTTTATTTCTAAAAATCCATTTTGTGCCAATGGGTTTGAGAGAGGATGGTCTAGGAACAAGTTCTCAAACTTCATTTCTCTTGAGCTGATTTAACTCATCATGCATAGCATGCATCCAATGTTCATCAACTTAGGTTTGATCAATATTCTTAGGTTCCATTTGAGAAACAAAAGCCATATTATAACATAGATTTCTTAATGAAGATCTAGTAGATACCCCATTTGAAACTTCATCTATGATGTTGTCAAGTGAGAGATCTCCTGTTGTTCTCCAATCTTTAGGCTTTTGAACAGGTGTTGATGGTTTTATTTTAGCACTTGGTTCTTCCTTCTCTTTATTTATGGAATCATTTAGCTGAATAAATTCTTCCATAGGACCTGCATCTACATCACACTTCTTTTTCTCTATAGAGGGATTAGACTCATCAAAAATCACATGTACAGATTCTTCCATGCACATTGTTCTTTTGTTGAAAACTCTATATGCTTTACTATGTAATGAATATCCAAGGAAAATTGCTTCATCAGCTTTAGCATCAAATTTTCCAAGTGATTCTTTCCCATTGTTTAATACAAAACACTTGCAGCCAAAAGCTCTCAAATGAGAAATGTTAGGTTTTCTACCTTTGTATAGCTCATAAGGAGTTTTCTTTAAAATAGGCCTTATGAGTATTCTATTCAAAGTGTAGCAAACTGTCCTTACAACATCAGCCCAAAAATATTTTGGCAAATTTGTCTCATTAAGAAGAGTTATAGCTCCTTCTTCAAGAGATCTATTTTTCCTCTCCACAACACCATTTTGTTGAGGTGTTCTTGGAGCTAAAAAATTGTGGTTAATTCCATTTTCTTCATAGAATTTTTCAAAATGTTCATTTTGGAATTCTCCACCATGATCACTTTTTATTGAGATAATGTTGCTACCTTTTTCATTTTGTACAAGCTTGGTCATTTTTCTAAAAGCATGGAAAGCCTCACTTTTGGATTTCAAAAACAAAGTCCAAGTAAATCTAGAGTAATCATCTATAATGACAAGCCCATAATAATTGCCTCCTAAACTCATAGTTCTAGAGGTACCAAACAAGTCAATGTGAAGTAATTCAAGGGGTCTAGAGGTGGAAACAATATTTTTACTTTGAAAATAATTTTTGGTTTGTTTCCCTTTTTGACAAGCATCACAAAGTTTGTCCTTTTCAAACTTGAGTTTGGGTAATCCAATTACTAAATCCTTTCTAATTAGCTTGTTCATATGATGCATGTTAATGTGACTTGCCCTTCTATGCCATAGCCAAGATTCATCAATCTTGCTTATTAGACAAGAAGTGTTGTGAAAGAATGCATGATCAAATTGAAAGTAAATAAATGTGACCTTTCCTTTTACCTATGTGAATCACTTCACCACTTTGCCCATCACAAATCATGCAACAATTCTCATTGAATGAGACTTTGAATCCTTTATCACAGAGTTGGCTTATGCTTAAGAGATTATGCTTCAACCCTTTTACATAAAGAATATTTTTGATTTTGGTTTTGAAGCTATCTCCAATGTTGCCTTCTCCAATGATCTTCCCTTTGTTATTATCTCCATAAGTGACATATCCTCCATCTTTAAGAGTTAGATTTGTAAGCATAGACATGTCACCCGTCATATGTCTAGAGCATCCACTATCAAGGTACCATAATGAGGTTCTAGCTTTTAGACATACCTGCAAAAATCAAATCAAATTATAAAAGAAGGTACCCAATTGAGATTGGGTCCATAGGGGTTAGCAGCTTTCTTTTTCTTTTGAACCCATATGCAATCTCCATTAGGCACATAGAATCTCCTAGCATAGCATTTGTAAGATGTATGTCCTTTTTCTACACAATAGTTGCATGTTACAGATTTTGATTTTCTTAAGAAAGCATTTTGATTGATCTTTGAGTTTTTGAACTTCTTTTGATTCTTCTGTTTTGGAGGCACAAATACAGTTTTTTCAAAGGATTTTGAGCCTTCTTTGTACCCCAAACTAGAAGTATCTACAACATACTTTTGCACACTTAACATTTCAGCCAAGTTGCATTTTCCTTTGTAAAGCTTTCTCAAAAGATCAATTAAATTACCATTTTTGGATAAAAGTAGCATGTACTTTTCTCCTTGACTCCTTTTGTAATCATCAAAATCTTTTTGCAACAAGTTATATTTGACAACATCAGCAGAAGAAGAAGCACATACACATCTATTCATTTTGTAACTTGAAACAGGTTTTTCATTTTCTTCTTTCAAGCTGCAAATGTCAGTTTGCAATTCAGTAATTTTTGCAACATGCCATCTGTAAGACCCAGACTTCTGGCGCGGATGGCGTGGGGTGCCGCGCGGATGGCTCCAGAAGTTCTGCTGAGAAAACCATGTTGGGGGTGTGGCGCGCCAGAGTTGGCGCGGTTAGCGCCGGACTCACTGGAACATGGCGCCAAGGGCGCCAGGTTGGCGCGAAGAGCGCTAGGTTGGCGCGAAGAGCGCCATGGTCTTTGGAGTTTGGCGCCAGGGGCGCCATGGTGGCGCGAGAGGCGCTAGAGTTTGCAGCCAGCGCGGACAGCGCTAGGTGTAGCGCGGATGGTGCCACAGTTTCTGGAAGTTGGCGCTGTAGGCGTGGGTGTGGCGCTGTTGGCGCCACAAGGTCGGTGGAGCTGGCGCGGGTAGTGCCAGAGGTGGCGCGATCAGCGCAGGACCTCTGGTAGACCCAGTATATAAGGCCAGGTCGCGTTTTTGGGAGAAGAAAACCTTCTTCTTCTTCCTCTGAGTCTCCTACAGCCATGGGAGAGCTTCCCAAGCTCCCTTGACCTTGTTTCGTCACCCTTATCACTTCCTAAACCCTTTTAACCTCCTAGAAACCTTGAGAGAGCTTGAATCCTTCCTCCATATCCTTTTAAACCCTAGAGAAGCTCCTTCTCCGAGAGAGGCTGAAGAGAACTTGAGTTTGGGCGAGGAACGACGGTGATTCAGCTGCACCAGGGCTAGGGAGAGTAGCCCAGAGGCCTGCCTCATCAATTCTGAGGTAAGAAACTTGAGTTTCTTCGGTTGATTTATGGTTTGGGGATTTTGATGAATAGTGACCCACTGTTGGTAGAGCTAGAATTAGCTCTGGGTCCAGTTGAGAAATGTGTTTAGGATGATGAGAGGAGGAAGGATTAGCTTTCAGTTTGTGATTTGGTGAATGTTGGTTTTGGCTCTAGGTTGTGCATGTGTGACTTGGATTGAGTCACTTGATATTGAGACA
>PYAF01000785.1:193550-205841 GCA_007407185.1 Glycine tomentella
CATTCATCTCTTAATTGCTTTGTTTGTGAATCAATCTCATTGCACAGAAAGATTATACTCTGTTTTCTATTCTTCTTGGAAAAGGAATTTGATTGAATATTGATTCTTGGTTTTGAAACAATTTTTAAAGTGATAAAGATCCTGTGAAAAACTCTGATTTAAAATTTTAATTTACCAAGGTTCAACCAATTCACCCCCCTCTTGGTTGTGTTGAAGTATTCTACTCATTTTCACACACTTCTTTTGATCATCAAAATTACTAAATCATTTTATTAAATAAATCTGGACATCCCACAATTTAGAGAAAATTCTATAGATTCTATTTATCATTTTTCCATATTTTTCCAATGCTTGAATTCTTCTGACTAATGTTTCAAAGTCGTCACCTTATAAAATTCATAGAAATTCTATTCTAGAGTTTCTTGTCACAAACTATTTTGATATTCTACCAGCCAAGAGTATTTTGCAATTTCATCAGGTTCTCACAAAATCTCTAAGGATATCTTGTCATTTTTTGCATGAAGGGCATTATGGTAAATTCATCATTCATCCTAGGGGCATATTTGTCATTTCAACCATAAAATATCTAGCCAAAAATATCTAAGGGTATTCTTGTTATTTCCAAAATATCCAAAGGCATTTATATAATTTCCATCTTAAAATATCTCACTAAAATATCTGGGGGCATTTTTGTATTTTTTAAAAATATCCAGGGGCGTTATCGTCATTTTCACCTTAAGGACATTTCTGTCATTTCTTATTTAAGGGAAGGGTAGTATGGTCATTTCCCCTAAACTATTTTTGTAATACCTTTAATTAATATTTCATATAAATAATATAGATCAATCAAATATAACATTCACCTAATTTAACATTCACATCAATAATTTCACAAGAACGATTCACAATTATAGCTATTGAAATATGAGGGTGTTATAGGTATGAAAAAGAATCTTCAATTGTAGGAACTTGAAGAGATCCGCTTAGGAGCCTATAAGAACTCCAAGATTTACAAGGAGAAAGTGAAAAGGTTTCATCACTCTAGGATTCTTATGAAGGAGTTCCATATTGACTAAAAAGCGCTCTTGTTTAACTCTCGCCTCAAGCTTATTTTCGGTTAACTTCGATCTAGATGGGATGGACCTTTTGTTATTACTAATGTTTTTCCCCATGGTGCAGTTGAGATTAAAAATGAAGTTACCGGCTAGGTCTTCAAAGTGAATGGTCACCAACTCAAGCTATTTCATGAGAGCCCTCAAGTGGAGGAGGAACTTGTGATAGACCTCTCTTTGGTCTTGCCAACTTTATGTGATGATGTGCCTTGAATGACACTTGAGGATTTTCCTTTTCTCTTTTTGTCTATGTTGTCGCTTTGGTTGCATTTCATTGCATGCTTACATTAAGGACAATGTGCACTTTAAGTGTGGGGGAAAGGATTTACAAAAATTGTTTTATCTATTTTCTGTTTTCATTGTTTTATGTTTTAACTGTTTTCTGTTATACATTTTCTATTTTTTGTATCCGTTTTTGTTATGTTTTTGTTTGTTTCTCCTTTTGTTTTGTTGTATTTGTTTCATTTTATTGTTTTTCTGTTTTCATTGTTTTTACATACAAAAAATAAAAATAAAAATAAAATACAAATAAAAGATTTTGCAGTAGTTGTTTTCTATTTTTGTTGAATTTAGGAACTTTTCATGTTATTCATAGGATTTCTAACTTGTATAAATTGTAAGAAATGCACCAATTTTGTTGGATTGAAAGGTTTCATGCTTGATGCGAATCATTGTTGCAATTGTTAAAGTGACAAGTAGGCTTGGAAAATAAAATTTAAGGTGGATCATGTGTGATAGAATTATGTCTGGTGAGTTTTTGGGCCTTTGTGGATGAATTACATTATTCCATTCATTTTCTTTCATGTGTGATTTCACCTTTGCGCTAGATTACTCTAGGTTTTGCCTTGCCTCTCTTGTCATTTCTTGTTGCCCATGCATTGATTGAGATGATTTAGACCTTCTTTCTTTTAGCCACTAGCCAAATAAACTTACCTTGCATTGATATCCATTGTCACCCTTTTTGAGCTTTTAACCTTTTCTTTCTTGTGTAGCTCATTACAAGCCAAAAAGTGGAAAACCAGGTTATCCTAACTTTAGGGAGAAAAGGAGCCTTGGAATTGTTTTGGGAGTTGGTTTCAAACAAGTATGGGGTATTTTTATTTTGTTTTGATTTGGAAAGAAAAGAAAAGAAAGAGTTTAAAAAACAAAAGTTCAAAGAAAAAAAATGAGTATCAACAAAGAAAAAAAGTACAAGCAAAGTAAAAAGAAAAAAATGCAATAAAAGTTGTTGTGGTTCATTTTCATCCCTGTAAGTTCTTTTTAATTTAATTTTTTTGTTCTCCACCTTGTTTCTTTGTTTCTACCCATCTTTTTACTTGTTTGCTTACTCCCCATTGCCCTCTTTCTCTTAGTTTTAGCCTAAATATCCTTCTCTGATCCACCCTTACCTAAGCCATACATTACAAACCAATAAAAGCCCTTTTGATCTTTTGATGCATGTACATTTCAAGTTGAATGAATTAGAATCTTGTAAAATTTGGATGTGCTAGTTACATGTGGTGCTTGAGTGTAAACACAAACCCATACACATTTGATGAGGTTGAGTGTTGTTCTTTGAGAGATTTTATAACCTTGGTACATTATTAATTTTAACTTGACTAATTTTTCACTTTGCACTTTGTGATCATGTGTTCAGGGATTGCTTGTTACCTTGATATCATTCTTCCATTTTCCATCTTTCTCACTTTTGTGCATACTTTTTTTTTAGTTTGTGGTTTATTCTATTTTACTAGCTTCTTTTTCAAGAGGTTGAAAGCTTGAAGGCATTCTTCATTGAAGTGAAATGGGTTCTCTTTGACAAGTAAATTACTGAGGGGTTCGAAAATTTTAAAGAAATCTTGTATGAACCTTCTATAGAAACCAACGTGCCCCAAAAAGTTTCTTATTCCTTTCACATCTCGAGGTAGTGGGAGCTTTTCAATTACTTCTATCTTGGCTTGATCTAGTTCAATACCTCTTGCTGAAATTTTATGCCCAAGCACTATACCTTCGATTACAATGAAGTTGATTTTTGCCAATTAAGCACAAGGTTCTTTTCAATGCATCTTTCTAGGACTTTTCCAAGTTGTTGAGGCATGATGTGAATAAATCTCCAAATACAAAGAAATAATCCATAAATACCTCTATGCATTTTTCTACAATGTCAGAAAAGATGGCATTCGTACACCTTTGTAATGTGGTTGGTGCATTGCAAAGTCGAAAGGGAATTCTCTAACAGGAAAAGACTCGTATTGGGAAACTGAAAGCTACTTTCTCTTGATCCTCTATATTAACAAGAATTTGATTAGACCTCGACTATCCGTCCAGAAAGCAGTAGAAGGCTTGGTTGGCTAACCTCTCAAGCATTTGATCGATGAATGGAGAAAGTTGCCTTGTTGAAAAGGCAGTAATTAATACACATTCTTTAATCGGTCACGGTCCTTGTGGGGAATCAGCTCTTCTTGATCATTGTTATTCCACCCTTTTTGGGGACTACTTGCACAGGGCTTACCCATGAACTATCAGAAATGGCATATTCATTCCAGCTTCAAGAAGCTTCAGTACTTTTTTTTGGACTTCCTCTTTTATCACTGGGTTGAGTCTTCTTTGTGGTTGTGCTACTAGTTTGAAGTCCTCTTCATGGTTGATGTTGTGCAAGCAACTGGCTGGGCTTATTCCTTTGAGGTTAGAGATTTTCCATCCTAAGGCTTCCTTGTGCTTCTCTATCATCTACACTAATCTCTTTTCTTCCTTTTTGTGCAATATGCTACTAATGATGAATGGTGTCTCATCCTCGCCCTCTAAAAATACATATTTAAGGTGAGGAGGCAAAGGCTTTAATTCCAAGATAGATTTTTGTTTAATCAAGGTTCCTAGATCTTCAATGATATTTTCTAGTACTTCCTTTGAGGAATCTATGTGTTGGATGCATTCCCCCATCTCTTCATTATGCTCTAGTGTGAGGTTTTCCACAATGTTGGTTAAAGCAAGCTCTAATGGTATTGGTGTTATGATATATCATTGGAGTGCTTCAAGCACATCAAGTGTCATCTCTTTAGCTAATATAATATATGAGGTGTGCAGGCTCACAAAGCATTAAGTATAGAAGGCGAATAATAAACTTGAACAATATATTAATGTGAGAAAATTACATCAAATAGGGTTCAATCATTTCCTCTCCTAGTTAAGAACGAAACTAGCCACTCATAAAATATAAGAAGAGAGAAAAGAAGAGGGATTTTCAGTGAAGGGTGGTGTATAGAGGTGTTTTTCTGTTGTTACCTATGTCTTTCTATTTATAGAATCATAGACGTGTTTAATAGAGACGTTAAATAATCGCCTTAATTTACAAAGTGATATAATCTATACAAGGAAGTTATCTCTTCAGCTAATATAATTTGTTTTAATTGTCGCAATTATCTTCCAAGTGATTTTCTTCATTTATATTCAAGCTACATCTCCATAATTATCTTTGTTTTGAATAAATTCAATTTTTGGATCCTTTGTTTGGCATGCTCCTCACTTAAGCAAGACATCTTCTATAAGATTTTATCTTCTCCTCTGTTTGAGTTGGCTTAAGCATCCTATACCTCGCTCGAGCTAGGTTACCTTGTAAAATTTCCCTATTTCTTAAAAACTTCTAAAATCATAATTCCTATCTAAAATCTATTTAAAATGGAAAACATAATGAATTTGATTCAAAACAAGGCCTAAAGTATACTAAAGTATCAAATAAACTTCTCAAATTGCATGTGGAAATACGGTAAATTTGACGTTTATCACTTAGCCTCCTATTTATAGAATTGTAGTTGGGTTTAATTAAAAAGATAATCACAAGAAATTACAAACAAATAACATCTCTAATTAATTCAAGTAATTATCTTATTCTGCAACTGATTTATTCTTGAAAAATATCTTGCTCTTGATTTTCTTAGTTTTTATCTTCAATTTTCGCAATTTCTCTTTCTAGAACTTCCTGTTGATTTTGGCCTTGGAACTCTTGCTAGAATGACCTATTTTTGCTTAAAAGCTATAAAAAATTCATTAAAAATAACTAAAACATAAAATCTACCTAAGACAAAGTAAAAACTAAATTTAAAACAAGGTTTAAAGTTAACTAAAATGCTAAATAAACATCACAAAATGCATATGAAAATACGTTAAATTTGACGTTTATCGAATGGCTTTGTTCAATCTCATTGCCCTGGCCTTCATTTTAGTTGGCACCTTCGAGTGCAGAATAGGATCTTCAATAGTGGACCCTTTAGCAACCTTCTATTGCTTTTGGACAACAAGTATCTATTGTTGATCTTTAACCTTTCTCTTCATTTGGATGATTGAACCATCAACATTAGTTTCACTAAGATCACTCAGTTTCTCATTGGTGGTCTTCTTCTCGGTAGGTTTGCTTGTATTTTCCCTTGAAGGAACATTATTTGGACGCTTACTATCAGGTGCAAGAGGATTGGACGTAGAGACTAACTCATGCTTCTTGTTTGTTCTTTGCTTCTTCCTTATCAATCCTTGCTCCAATTATTTTAGTTTAGCCATTTTTCTTGTGATTATCTTATTTTTTTTGTTCCTTCATGATTCTATCCACCATATTGGCAATACTGAGCTGATACAAAGTATTTTCTTCATCAACTTAGACATTAGCAATTTGTTCTTGTTTTCTTATAACTATGTCCTCCTCATTCAATTGAGGCACAACTCTGTGAGGTACATTGATTTCTAGGTGCAAGTTTCCAAGGTTATTGGAAGGAGAGTGGTTCTGTCAATAGATATGATTTTGTAAAGCAAGTTTGTAAAAAACAATGTTTCAAATGTATCCTCCAATCAACAAAAGAAAACTTTGTTAAAATAAGTTCAAATTATCGTCCAATTCTATAAAAGGATATGTTCACAAAGGTTTTGTTAAAGCAAACTTGTGTGTCTAAGTGTGTCAAGACACACGTCAGAGAATACAAGTTAAATTGCTTAAGAGCGAAGTAGAAACACTTTAAGTTTATATTGGTTCACCCAACCTGAGCTACGTCCAGTTGTCCTTCTTAATCAAAACTTGATTGCAAACAAGTATATTTTCTTGCCACTCCTAGCTACAACGGTATTATTAAAGCCACTTCTAGCACACCCTTAGACTATTCCTGAATCTAAGAACACCCAAGTATTGTTTAAAACTAAGTCACTCTTGACTTTCACAAACAATAGAGGTTTGATAATGAATACACAAATTCAAAAATACTCAAAGAATGGATAAACACTTTAGTGCTAATACAATCAAATGACTTGGCTAAGCAAAGAATGACACTTTTAGCACAAGAATAATGTCATCCAATGATATTCAGCACATCACTATTTCACTTGCTTGTTTTCTCTTCTCGTAGCGGTTGAAGTGCTTTGAGTTGTCTTTTATAGATTTTAGTGAAGATATCTATTATGGGATTAGAGCCTTTCTTGAATTGATCGTTGGCTCACAATTGGAAGCAATTTGTCGCTTTTCTTTAGGAGAGACAAAATAGTACAGACAAACACGTGTTTTTCTTCTGCATCTTGTACTATAACGAATCCAAAGAATATTCTCTTCTATTCTACCCTTTCATACTCAAGATTCAAATAAGAGAGGAAAATTAAATTTACAAGAATATAGTTTAGCTAACATGAATCCAATACAAGGTTGGATGTCACTTATGCTTAATATAAAATGATTTGTGTAACTGAATAAGTCCTTTGCACACGTATAGAAGGACAGAGTGTATATCATTATTACCATCCAAACATTGGGTATAGCTGGAACGATCAATGACTGTCCCTACATATCCACACAAGACTTTTCAGTGTGCTTTGTCCTCACTCACACACTTCCTGAGAAACTTTCCAGGAGGTCACCCATCCCAAGATTGCTCCCAGTTAAGCACGCTTAACTGTGGAGTTCTTATGTTATGGGCTACCGAAAAGTAGATGCACCTTGTTGGTATAGGTAGTACTTATTAAATCCTTTTAAGTTATTCTCAACTGTATAGTCCCATACCTGCACAGCCTCTGGATCCCTCTCGTTCGGGTGTCTATTCGATTCATTCATGTACCCTTCCCGCTGGAAGCCTGCCAGGAGCCACTCCTTGTCCATGCCTCACTGCACCGGCGATCACTCCCCGCCCTCGTCAGTGCCCGGGATGTTACAATCCCTACTTAACAAACTATTCATGTGGACCGATATAATAATATTATTTAAATGAAAATATCTTTTATAGGTCTTTCCAAATGTCATCCTTGCCGTAAATTGCATTTATCCCTCCTTTAAATTATTTTTATTTTACTTTTTTGATATTTGTGTGGGAAAAAAAATGAGTGGATGATATGGTACACATTTGTTTGCCACATGGCATCCATGCCGCAACTATCCACTAATATGATAATATCAATTAATGGACTGCATATAAGCTTCACCATATGACAATCATGTCGGGACTATCCATGATACGACAATATCATTTAATGACTTATAGAATGCTTAGCCACATGGCATTCATGCCGCAAGTATGCATGTTACCTTGCAATTATTTTTACATTTTAAAATATTCACAAATGCAAACAAAACTGGAACGGGTCACTATATAATGCTCTGACCATATTTGATCCAATTAGTACCCTCATTTCTCTTTATTAACTTTACAAAAAGGCCTACATTACCCCTCTTTAAAAGCTTTATAAAAAGACTTGCTTCTTCTACCCTCTTTAGAAACCTGACAATTTCTAGTACTTGGTTGTTATTCTCTTCTCATTTTCCCTTGCACAAATGTATATCTTCTAATCTCCATTTTCTCGAAGTATTATTCTCCTATAATCAAGTAAGTTATCTTTCAACACTACTAGCTTTACTATGTTTATTATGATGAAATTTAGCAATTAAAGATGATTGTTTTACAAATATATATTGATGTTCTAACACTAAACTTTCCATATATCAAATTCAAAAGTAAATATATATTTTGGATTTTGAAATGTTTTATACTTTTGTTGAAATAAATTAGATCTTAATGTCATAAACTCAATGACATTTTCATCCTTTCCTAAGTTGCTAACAAATTCATTAATTAACATGTGCTGGTTTGAATCAAAGGAACCCAAACCACTTAAAACTTGATCTTGAGTTTGGTGTTAAATTCATACAAGTTCTAGGGTAGGGACCTTCGTAGGTCCCCCACAATGGGAAAGAAATTATCATAGTTAGATATGCTACTTTTTAAATCAAAGATATTTTTTTATTCTCTTTTTTCCCATCTGCACTCTGCCCCCATCTCCCAAACAACCTACGGATAACCAATGTCGTATCCCTTTAAAATAATTAAACTACGCTAATTCTATAGCACAGGATCAACCTAGGTCGACTCAGAGACATGATCAATTTGGTTCCAACATCAATTCACTAATAAACAATTGGGGGTTTTGTTGAACAGTTTGCATGCGATGAGTAAAAATTGCTAAAACACAAACTACAATTGAAGAAAAAGGCAAAAACTAACAGAATTGATAAAGACGTATTGTAAAACAGATCAAAGAACATCAATCCAATTCACCAAACAAAGCAATGCAAATTATCATAGTTCTCAGATAATGAATCAAATTAACTCCTAAATTAATTGAAACCACAAAACTAATTGAAATATCATCAAAATAATTTGTGATTAAAATTCGAAATTAGGAAATGAATCTATAACCTAATCCATTTTCAATCCTAAACACATTCATAATCATGAAAACTGAATAGAGGATTGAAGAAGAAAGTGAACATTCACACAGAAATTGAAATCTTAAACTAGAACTCAAATTCTCCTTGCTTGCACTGGATCCTTAGATTGATTGATTGTTTAGCCTCCCATGATCAACATCAATGGAAGACCCATAAAATTAGTGCACGAAAATGGAGAATAGAAATGAAAATGATGAAGAAAATGAAGAACAGTGAAGAACAATAAAGAACAATGAGAGAAAAGGTTTTAATTCTGAAAACTTCTAAAAGAAAAATACAAATTTTGTTTTTGCTAAAATGAAGTGTAACTTTCACTAACTAATTGCCCTAGCATATAGTGACTGAGTCAGTAGGAAAGCATGGGCCATGATTAGGCCCATCTAATCTAATTAATTATGCTAATTACACCAATAAAAACGCAACTCACTGCCCAAAATTGAAGTGCAAAGTTTCTAACTTCTAAGCCTAAAATGACCCTCCAAATGACAACATTTTCCTTGGCTTATCTGTGACAAAATTGTATATATTTTCCTTATCTTTCCAAGGACTACTCATATTCTCCATTTGAAGTTCTGTGGAATCCTCTAGGTCCTGCACAAGGAAGATAGCTCAGGTGAGCAAAAAATCCAAAAATAAGCAACAATTAGCAATTAAGTCCATTTGCTTGTCTAAGACAAAAACTAAGTTAGACTGAGAAAATAAAAATCCACGAGAAGTCGAATAAGTTAAGAAGAATAGAAATATGTTAAACTAAAAATGCTCAATCAAAATACCCACACTTAACAAGACTCTAATTCATTGAACTTGAAATACAGATGAATCAAAAGATCAAAAGGACTTTATTGGCTTGTAAAGTATGGTTTAGGTAAAGGGTGGATAAGAAAATGATATTTAGGCTAAAACTAAGAGAAAAGACCGGCAATGGGGAGTAAAACAACTAGTAAAAAAAGGGTTAGAAACAAAGAATTTACAAGGATGAAAATGAACCACAACAACTTTTATTGCATTTTTTTTCTTTTTACTTTGCTTGTAATTTTTTTCGTTGTTTATACTCATTTTTTTCTTTGAACTTTTGTTTTTTAAACTCTTTATTTTCTTTTCTTTCCAAATCAAAACAAAATAAAAATACCCCACACTTTTTTGAAACCCACTCCCAAAACAATTCCAAGGCCTCTTTTCTCCCTAAAGCTAGGATAACATGGTTTCCATTTGTTAGTTTGTAATGAGCTACACCAGAAAGAAAAGGTTAAAGGCTCAAAAAGGGTGACAAATGATAACAATGCAAGGATAGGTTAATTTTGCTAGTGGATAAAGGAAATAAGGCCTAAATCATCTCAATCAAAGCATGTGCAACAAGGAATGTTAAAAGAGGCAAGGCAAACATAGAGTAATCTAACACCAGGGTGAAATCGCACATGAAAGAACATGAATGAAATAATGTGATTCATCCACAAAGGCCCAAAAACTCACAGGGCATAATTCTATCACACATGATCCATCTTAAATTCTATTTCTCAAGCCTACTTATCACTTCAACAAATTGCAACAATGATTCACATCAAGCTGAAACCTCTCAATCTAACAATAATTTCTACATTTTTCACAATTTATACAAGTTAGATATCCTATGAAAAACATGAAAAAGCGCCTAAAACTGTCAACCAGATGCAGCAGTAGGGTTCTGGTAACCTTCCATCACAACCAGTTGTTAATCCTAAAAATGTGAGTGCTATTACCTTGAGGAGTGGCACAGAACTTCCAAATGTTGGTGCTAAAATTGATGCTGGTAAAAAAGTTGATGATGGTGCCAAGACAGATTCTGCACCAAAATAGATTTCCTTACCTTTTCCTTCTAGAGCCATTCCTGCAAAGAAAGTAGTGGACTTTGACTCTGATCTGCTTGAGACTTTCAGGAGGGTGGAAGTCAACATTCCCCTCCTGGATGCCATCAAATAGATCCCAAAATATGCAAAGTTCTTGAAGGACTTGTGCACCCATAAGAGGAGGCTTAAGGGAAATGAGCAAGTGAAGATGGGCAGAAATGTTTCTGCACTGATACAGGGTAAAGCTGTTGATGCCATCCCACTATCCACCTTGCCACTGAAGTGCAAGGATCCTGGCACTTTCTCTGTCCCATGCACCATTGGAGATATTACTTTTGCAGATGCCTTATGTGATCTTGGAGCCTCCATTAATGTCATGCCCATATCAGTTTACAGAGCACTACACCTTGGTGAGACGAAACCCACTGGTATTGTCATCCACTTAGCCAACAGGAGTGCTGCAATTCCACTTGGACTTATTGAAGATGTGCTGGTGCGAGTAAATAATCTGATCTTCCCAGCAGATTTTTACATTTTGGATATGGAGAATGAGTCTCCCAGCCATGGTCCCACATTGATCCTAGGGGGAGACCATTCTTGATGACAGCAAGGACTAAAATTGATGTGCATGCAGGAACTATTTCTATGGAGTTTGGTGATGACATTGTTCAGTTTAACATTTTTTAGGCTATGAGACATCCTGCAGAGGAGCATTCTATTTTTCTCCTTGATATCATTGATGCTGCAGTAGATAGTGTAGATATTTCTGATTTACTTTATGATTTTTCTAATCTTTCTTCTGACTTTTCTGACTTTGATCTTGGTTCTTGTAATTGTACCTGTGATGATTCTACTGCTGTGTGTAGCATTTGTGCGAAAATTTCCTCCGCACTTCACTCTGATTGTGTTCCAGGTACAGATACAAGTTCTGAGCCTACTATCCCACTTTCCTCAGCTTCTAGTCTTCCCTTACCTTCCACTATTCAGCCCCCTTCCTTGGAGCTGAAGTCATTACCTGAGCACCTCAAGTATGCATATTTAGATGATGCTCAGAAGCTTCCAGTTATCATATCTAGTAGTCTTCCACTGGAGCATGAAGAGAAGTTGATGCATGTCTTGAGAGGCCATAAAAAGGCCATTGGATGGACACTTGCTGATCTTCTTGGAATTAATCCTTCCATCTGCATGCATCGGATACTTTTGGAGGATGATTCTAGACCAGTGAGGCAACGCTAGAGGAGGCTGAATCCCACTATTCTTGATGTGGTGAAGAAGGAAGTGACGAAGCTACTAGCTGCAGGGATCATCTATCCCATCTCCGATAGCACTTGGGTTTCGCCTGTCCAAGTGGTTCCTAAGAAGTCGGGTATCACAGTTGTGAAAAATCAAGATAATGAGCTGATTCCGACTAGAATGGCCAATAGTTGGCGTGTTTGCATTGATTACAGGAGACTCAACCAGGCCACTCGCAAGGACCATTTCCCTCTCCCTTTCATTGATCAAGTTTTAGAGAGGTTGGCAGGTAAATCACATTATTGCTTTCTTGATGGTTTTTCTGGTTACATGCAAATCCACATTGCACCAGAGGATCAACATAAGACCACATTCACTTGTCCATTTGGCACATTTG
>PYAF01000786.1:5345-16411 GCA_007407185.1 Glycine tomentella
AACATTAAATGGCAAGGAATAAAAGTCACATGGACTTATCCCTAAGCTCCCCATCCGTGCAAGCATAAGAGAGGAAGCCTTGATCTTTTGATTTAGCTATATAAGGGAATGGAAACAATTTTGGGTCAGCCAAGTAAAGAAAACCGTGCAGTTTTCACTCTCCATTTGATTCTTATTTAAGTTTTGTTGAGAGATAAGGCACCAACCGTGCAAAGAAACCCCACTTGCCTTTTGTTCTTGAAAACAAATCACAAGGAACCAATCGTGCAGCTCAAGGTCACCTCACTTGCCTTTCATTTTGTTGAATCCTTGAATCTCATAAACCAAGCTCAACCATATCCAATCACTTTTATAAGTAAAGACATTCCAAACCACCCAAAGGAAGCAAACCGTGTAGCTTTCATATTGTTTCATTTGCTTCCAACAGCAAGTTCTCTTTGTACCCATCTTGAACCATCATTTTCATTAAAGGAAAACATTCAAGCTCTAAGCAAGGCCACGTGAAGCTAGGATTTAGGAGGCTAGCTTGTTCAATTTGAGGAAACAATTCAGGTATGGGGGAGTCTTGTTAAATAAAATTTAAGTATTAGCTTACCTCAAATTAATCTTTAATCTCAACCAATTGATTACTTGAATTGAAATAGAATTGAAATAGAATTAAGTAAAAGTATAAGAGGAAGAAAAGATTAAGAGAATCAAGTTTGATTAGGTAAGTTATTCAGATGAATGAAACAACCATAATTAAGCTAAGTACTTAACTTTTTATTGTTTGAAATTATCTTGTTGTGATATTTGATTATGATGGTTTCATTTTATTGTCTTAATGATTAATTAGGATGATTTAATTTTTAATATTAAGGGGTTGATTAGAATAGTGTAGCCTTTAATATAGTAAAATTAGAGTTGAGAAAACTTTAAGTTAGTATGCCTTAGTGAAAGTTATAAAGGAATTAAAATTAATTATGGATATAATGGTGGTTGTTGTAAAATTTATAGATGCTGTTTGTTTATTTTTTTATGATGTTTAAATTGTTATTTGTATTTCTGTAAATAATATTATATAGTTGTTGTATAATCTAGTGGCTGTTGCATAATTTATTTGTTGTCTGTATTAAAAAATTTACTTAGAATAGTAGCTGCACGTAATTAGCTATTGTATATTGATTGTCTGTATTAAAATTTGATTAGAATATTTGTTGTAAGCTGTTGACGTAATTAATTAGAATCGTATGCTGGTAACAAAATTAAATAAATCTGTTAGCATAGTTGACTACGTCTGTATGCGGTTGTTAAATAAAATTGTATGTGTTAATTTGTATGTATTGCTAATTGAATCTGTATGCTGTTGATAATTGATCTGTATGCTGTTAATAAACAAATCTGTAAATTAATAATTTTGTATGCTGTTGTTGCTGTTGTTGTTAGTTGCTGTAAATTAATAATTCTGTATGTTGTTGTTGTTGTTGTTGTTAGTTGCTGTAAATTAATAATTCTGTATGCTGTTGTTGCTAGTTGCTGTAAAATAATAATTACGTATGGATGTTGTTGCTGTATTTAAATTGTTGAATATCATTTGTGGAGATCTATTCTGATTAAAGTATGTTCATCGTGTGATCTGTTGATATTCGAGTATCCAGTTAATAGTGTTGATTTTATGTGTCATGGAAAATATTTATGAGTAGTAAAGATCACATACATTAAACTTATCTGTCATTAAGAAATTCAATGCTTGAATAAAGTCAATGAGACATGTGATGATTGATGATGAGGATGTTGAAAAATGAATTTAGAGATGATCTGTGATGTTGAGATGAGATTGTGATGATGAACTGTGATGTTGAGATGAGACTGTGATGATGATTTGTGATGTTGAGATGAGATTGTGATGATGATCTGTGATGTTGAGATGAGACTGTGATGATGATCTGTGATGTGTGATGGAGTTGTGATGAACATAAAATAATAATTTACAAGATGAAAAATGAATCATTCATGCATGATAATCCCACCATGATGATCACATGGATGGGGGTGATAATCCCACGCGCCACTGAGCTATCCTGACCGGATGGATAAGTTCGTTCCACTAAGGTGAGGGTGGGGTTATCTGATAGTGGCCACAATTATTTAGATGTTGCTGAGATCTCAGTCATGCATCATATAATAAGATGAGCATGCATTTTCTTTCATTTCATGACGAGTGGATGAGAAGAGAAGAGATGATACATGTGGAGGAAATAATAATGTTTAGTAAACGTATTAAATAAATCCTCTGTATTAACTTTTTACGTATATTTATATCTGTTAATATTTAAATTTTGTTTATCAAGACAGACCCTGTGTTGTGTCTGGTGGTTGACACCTGTGATGACCCCACATTGTTGGCGAGCAGAAAAGCAGTGATATGGATGTCGTACGAGAAGATAGGATGAAGATTATGTGCTGTTTGCCTGATTTTGATGATCTATGCTTGTGTTGTATTGTGGACTGTTTATATATGGGACGCTGGATAAGTAATAATGAATGGACTGTATGATATGTGTGAACGTTATGAGCTATTTAATTTAAATAATGCGTAGAACTCGTTCGTAAATCAACGAAATTTTCATTTGAACTTTAATTTCTAAATTTGTTTTTTAAAATGAACCAAGATTCTTTGGAATTTTTATTCTTTCTGTTTTTTGAAAAATTTTAGCAAATAAAAATAAATACGAAATAAAAGCGAAGCAGAAACGGTTGTTACAGCTAGGGTCCACTCTTGACAAGTTCAGCAAAAATCCAGGGCAGATGCGTCTTGGTACTCTACAAAAGTCTTGGAAGACTTCGAAGGTTCGTAAACCTAAACTCTGGTAGGCTGAAAAGGCTCATAATCCCAAGTCTTGGTAGACCTCTCAAACCCAAGACAGGCTCTTGGTACTCTACAAAAGTCTTGGAAGACTTCGAAGGTTCATAAACCCAAACTCTAGTAGGCCGAAAAGGCTCATAATCTCAAGTCTTGGTAGACCTCGAAAACCCAAGACAAGCTCTTGGTACCCTAAAGGTTCGTAATTCCTGTTGTGGGGTAGACCTTCAAGACCCAAGGAAATCCCTAGGAAGAAGATTCATAATTCCCATTACGAGGTAGATCTTAAAAGGTACATAATTTCCGTTGTGGGGTACACCATACCGAAGACCAAAAGGTTCGTAATTCCCATTATGGGGTAGACCTTAAAAGGTTCGTAATTCCCGTTGAGGGATAGACCTTATTAAAAGTCCAAGGCCCAAGGTAAATCCTTGGAAGAAGATTCGTAATTCCCGTTGTGTGGTAGATCTTAAAAGCTTCGTAATTCCCATTACGAGGTAGACCTTAAAAGGTTCGTAATTGCTGTTGAGGGGTAGACCTTATCAAAAGTCCAAGACCCAGGAAAATCCCTTGGAAGAAGATTCGTAATTCCCATCACTGGATAGATCTTAAAAGGTACGTAATTCCCGTTGTGGGGTAGGCCTTATCAAAGATCAAAAGTACAGGTTCATAAACCCAAGCTCTGGCAGACCGTCAAGGTTCATAAGCCCAAGTCTTAGTCGACCTTCACTTTCACAAGTTCATAAACCCAAGCTCTGGTAGACCGTCAAGGCTCATAAACCCAAGCATTGGTCGACCTCTAAAAACCCAGGGCGAATGCGTCACTGGTACATCTACAACGACACAAAGAACCCAGGATCAGCTATTCGAACAATCCACCAAGACCGCATCTAGGTAAATCTCTACAAAATCCAGCATAGACAATTCCATTGGTATCAACATCGACAAAACATGAGAGGTACAACTATAACTACCCTCAGCATATGTTATTATATTATGTCGTTGCAGGGACAAAAGTTCTCAGGAACATAAAGACCAAGATGCATACTTGGCACAAAAACCAGGGTCTGCCCTAGGTCTCCTAAAATCCAAGAAAGCCCTCTTGGTATCATTACACACTATGGAATCCTAATATGGAGAACCATAAAGGTCAGCAAATGTTGACAAGAATAAATATTGACCAGCATAGTTATCAACAACTCTTGATAACCCATAACTCTCAAAATTGAGATAAATTTGTGGTCAACCTCATTTCCACCGACTCATCCACTAAGGAAACACGAGCTACTCCAAGCTTTACTTTGATGATTTCAGTGCTCACAAATTCCATTGATGCAGAAATACGAGTCATAAAAAAACATCTTTGATATAAATGCCCAAGTTCATCTTGGCATGATAAATCTGGAAAATATCTTGGGTACTCTAACTCCTATGGAACCTCGACATGCAGTACCATAGGACCATTTCTATTTTGCAGGAATAATTGTCTAAGCTCCACCCTCGACATATCAACATACATTTGGCGAATCTGGTGGGAACCTCGACAAAAGAGTCCACCCTTGACAATGCAAATTCAAGAAACAATCTTGAAGTCCATGGTCAACCCTCGACAATTCCAAAGCCTAAGATGCACTCTTAGCATATATTGGAAGCGGGAACCTCGACAAACAAGACTACAAACTTAGTCACTTGCGAACGCAGGAATCCAGCAACAGTACAGAAATCACACTTGACACTACAGACCCAAGTTATACTCTTGGAAAATCATTGGTTCAAAGTCTCAGCGAGCAAAATGGGATATTTTCAATTACAGGGCCTTAATGTTTACACAACGCAAGTCAAGCGGATTACGGGTTACCAACAAAAATAAACAATCAGAAGATAGAAGATAAACAAAAGAAGATGCAAAAGGATAAAAGCAGAAAGAGCATTCTCATTAATTTGTTAAAAGTTCTACAAAGCCTTCACGGCTAAAAAGTAAAGACAAAGCAAGAAACATAGAAGATGGCAGCCTACACTATAGTCTCATCATCTATTCCTTCGGCAAATACTCCATCTTGAGTATGGCGTTTATGTTTCTTCTTTACGAATATGATATTTTTTGGGCATTTCTAATAATATCAAGTTTTATTCCTATTTTGGCATTTCTAATTTCTGGAATTTTAACCCCGATTAGCAAGGGACCAGAGAAACATTCTAGTTATGAATCGGGAATAGAACCAATAGGCGACGAAAAAAGGAAAAAACGGAGTCCTTGTCTAAAAAAATGCCTTGAGAAAGGGCAGATGTATAGAACCTTTCAACAAGATAGTGTTTTTTCAACTCTCTCAAAATGGAATTTATTCCAAACATATAAACCATGGTTCCTTACCTCGACAGGGTGATCATCATTGTTCTTGGTGCACAAACTGTTCAAGTCGCTAATCTACTCCTATACCTTGATGGCTCTGGTGAGACGATCTCCACCTGGCTCTGGCGAGACGATCTCCACCCGGCTCTGTGAGACGACCTCCACAGAATGATGATGAGATGATCTCCATCTGCTTCAACAAAGATATTGAGGACAAGCTTCTGCACTTTTATCTCCCTCGTTGGAAAAGAGACTTCCTGCAAAATACCTTCCATGGCACGTCCATAACCACAAATGGCTGAAACAGCTAGTGACGACCTAACGTAAGGACTGTGACGCCCACAAAAGGTCTAGCACCTCTAGGGCTGTTTCGCCTCATCCCCCTCAAAAAAGAAGCAGAGATGATAATAAGTGGTAGAGTTTCATCTGCTTTCACCTGCCGACGAGGATGAGAAGTTCTTTCGCCAGCTTGATGAGAACGGGTCCTCCTCCTAGAAGAGAAGGACCCCTCAGAAACACCTCCACGAACGTCCTCCTCAAAAGAGTCACCAATGGAGATCACATCACGCATAATGCGCTGCTCAATAGAGCCTCCAAAATCACTACCCCCATACCCAAAGCGGAATTAGAAATGGGCGACTCAGAAATTTTCAGAAGAAAAGCTTAAAGCTCGAGAGGAAGATTGAAGAAGAAGACTCCAGAGATCAAGGACATAGGTGAAATGGAAATGGCGAGAATCTCATCTACTTAAAGGGGAAGGAGACTCGACGGTTACTGGCGGGAGTTCGAAACGTCTCCTAGAAGCCCGCATCGTGATTGACCGCGTTCCCACTACCACACGATCTCACCCACTGCTGCATGATCTCTAAACATGGCCACTCCTTGAGTGACACGTGTGCATAGGTAAGGGGCGTGGGCAGCACACGACTACTAGCATTAATGAGGGCACAAATCTCGTTTCCAAAGATCACATCAAACGGTCATAGATTGGCAGAAAATTCATCATCATCGACGTCTCGTCTACCTGCCAAGTTCAAACTTATCCAATAAAGTCAAAAAGTCTACTTTGGGAAAATCCAGCATTTACAACCCGGACAACACTATCCAGGTTCAGGTTCATAAATCCAAAATAAAAATTTAAAGTTTTGGTCGACCTATGAAGCTGTCAACCTCGACATTCTCTGTCTACACTCGGGGGCTGACAAGACTCATTATACTATTACGACATTGGACATTATACATCAATGCTCTTTCACCCTCTTTCGCCTATAAATTGGCTCAAAAGCTAGGGGGCTTATGTACAGTCCAAAATAGTAAAATGACAAATGGCTATCGTATAAAGGTCACCGTACATGTGGACACTCTCCACGTCAGCACTGCCACATTAATAGGCGCTTATTTAGCCTCCAAGTGCCAACCCGAACATACATGTCCGGGTTCCATGCCAACATCGCTACAGGAGCACAGACGACGACCTTCTACAAGAGCACGAACACCAACAATATTATCTTTTCCCTAACAGCATATCTATTATGCCAGGATATTTAAATAGGTGTAACTACCTTATCATCTCAACAAGTTATCTATTAATTGTTACTTACCTACAAGTAACAATATATCAATAAGGTATACATTATCTCCTATTTGAAATTAGATAATATCTGCTATTATCTGTTATTATTATCTTATCAACAGATTATCAATATGGCCCAAGTCCATACTCCACATTATAAATACAATCATCCAGGTTCTCTCTAAACACGCTATCTTTTGGTACACAGTACTTGAGTGCATTACTCAAGCTACTCATTCTCTATATCTTATACTGGGTTCTCACACTCACTTACTCTTTAACAATTGATGTACTTACTTGAGCGTCAGAATATTTTTCTTTGTTTTGCAGGTCCCTCCTCTAAGCAAAGCCTACTCACTTCTCGACACTATAAAATTTGGAGTCCACCTAGGCCATTCTAGCCCACACGTAAAATTTCCATATTTCGATAAAAACACCTTATATGACTTCAATTCAGACATAGAATTAAGTGTAAGAATTGGTTCAATATAGTCAACATAATGTAAGGATTAGTTCAATATTTTCTAAATATTATAGGAATTAAAGTCAAACAACAGAAACTTAGAACAAGAAAGTATATTTTTAAAGGATTAAAACTTTCTCTTGTAGCTAGTTGTGCCTAGGATTTAAGATACCTACCTCAAAAACATTCACGTGAGTATGTCTAATCTGTCTATTACTAGATCAAGCGCTAGGTTATATAACTTTGATCATATCCCATTGGACTTTGATATTTTAGGGACAATTTTTCGTATCCAATCTAATCATTTATCCCGAGATCGCTTTATGTGTCTCATGGGTGGTTGCACAGGAGTTGTGCAATGTGGCCTGTATAGGGTGTCTAGAGCTCAATTGACAACGGAGCCAGTATCCATATGTACATATGGTCATTGAAGTAATCAATATATGGTATACACAACCACTCAGTTTGGAGTGCATAAACACAAAAAAGACTAAAAGACTTCATAGGGTTAATCGATCTACAATCAATAAGGTACAAAACTAACAAAACCTTTTATAAAACTATAACCAAAAAAGTTACATATCATAGCATTAAAATGCTATTTAAACTTCTTAAAAAAATGTTTTTTTGTCTATGTATAAAAAAAACAATTTCTTCTCCCATCAACTAAACAAGAGACGGCAAATCCTCAACCTTAAGTGCATAAACACAAGAGGATTAAAAAGTTTCATAGGATCGGTTGGTCTACAATAGTTAATTAAGATACAAAACTGATAAAACTTTTTTTTATAAAAACTAAAACTGAAAAAGTTACCTATTATATACCATTAAAAGGCCATTTAAACTTCTTAAAAGATGCTGCTTCGTCTATGTATATATATATATATAAAAAAATTCTTCTCCTATCAACCACACGAGTGGCGATGGTTACTCTAGTAATATTCAATTATATTCACATGCCATGTGCAGTGGCAAAGGAATTTTTTTGTTAACAAATCGGCAACTTAAGAGGTAGGGATTTCATTCTTTTTATTTTCTGAATTATAACATTTTAACTCTCTTTCTTCTCACTTTCAAGAATTTATTTAACATTATTTTCACAACTAACAGAAAAATATTTATTTCAATCTTTTAAAAATATCTTTATACCATAATTTAAATTATTCATTACAAATTTAAAATATTAATTATTTATTAAAAATTTAATTGTAACATGAGTTTTATGATTATGCGCTGAAAACATTAAAATATTTTATATTATTTGTACAATTATAAATCTTCGTTTGATTTTTAAAATAATTATTATAAAAATTAATAAATGTATTATACATAATCATGATTGATTAAAAATGTAAATATATTTAAGAATTTAAGATTTTTAGGCTATGTAAAACATGCTTTCTTTTATAATATATAATAATAATAAATATGTTTAAGGATTTAGGATTTAAGATTTTTCACCCTATACGGTCCACGTTCTAAAAACTAATCTTTTGTGGCATTGACTTCCGCGCTTCCATTTTGAAAGATGCAGTTCAGTCTAAATCTGTGAAAAAAAAATATAGTATTATATAAAATAATGAAATATATTATACACTCACATCACAATATCTCAGCACGAATAATGACAGCCTGACAGGAGATACGGTTGGGATCTATGTATCACGTAATATGAGGCTATGCCCATTATTAACGTAAAGGGTTTTTCTTCATGCACCACCCAATCTTGTATACACCATTATATTTTTGAGAAATTATAACGTTGCCCTTTTTACCTCTTCTTCTTCCTTCTTTCTATTTTTGAACCTCCTTCGTTTCTTCTTCCTCACTGGCCTCCTCCTTCTTTTCAGGCATGGTAGTTTGAATCTGGTATCTCTTACTTCATCTTCGTCGTGTTTGTGGGTTTTATAGTGGTTTTCGGCGAATGAAGGTAAGTTTTTGATGTCTGCATAATACTGATTAGTATGACCCATACAGATTGGCAATTCGTATGATCCATGCGGATTTTCAATCCGTATAGTTTTATTACATTGATAAATAAAATTGTATTTAATAAATTTGTATTATATTAATACTTAAATTTTGTAAATATAATTATAATCCATTTGGATAAACAATTTAATTAAGATCTTGTTGATTGAGTTACTCATTAAAATAATTTAAATTAATTGTTTAATATAAGGTGTAAATTATTTTCAAAAGCTATTATAGAGCACTTATTAAATTAAATTTAACATAATTTAACAAATACTAGTATGGTTTTAGAACATTTATTAGTATGGTTTTATCTTCAATTTAACAGTACTTTGTTGAAGTTATGTGTTGATTTGTAGTATTAGACTAATAGCTGGGTAATTTTTTAGATTATGGTTAAAACAAGAAGATTGCGTCGGGCTTTAGGCAGAGCTTTAAGTAGAGTGGTTAGTGGTGATGACGAAGAAACCCCTCAGAGCCGAAGGCATACATCATCAACACGTAGACAATGGGCAACTATAGCTATTCTTGACGATATTGAGCATGTGGATGTTGCTACTCAGAGGCTCATGAGGAGCCTCACGATTCAGTTACAGAGGATGGAGGTGCTGATTGACAGGGTTTTCCAGGTGGGCCCTAACATACATCTGTGTTGACATCATATGTTGATCATATGGCAGCTAAAGTGTGGGCATGAGAGGTAGTTATATGTTCAATTATAACATATTTACATTTTTTGTCATTTTAATTTATCTAATTAACTATAATTATTTACAGGAACGTACTAAGTTGAAGTTATAGCCTCTCATGGAAGGAAGGTCAACAAATTAGAAAGGCCTGCACCTGAAATTGAAGGTTTAATGGCTAGTATGGGGTTAAGTTCTCTAATTACATGTTCATTAGAGACAAGAGACAGAAGACTTTTGTTTGCTTTTGTATAGAGATGACACAAGAAAACTAGCAGTTTTCATCTGCCTATAGCAGAGATGAGTATTACCTTGGATGATGTGACATCATTGTTACATCTACCCATTATAGGTGCCTTCCATACCTATGATGCAATATATGAAGCAAGTTGTGGAGTTGTTAGAATAGTTGCTTGGAGTGTGTAACCACCTCTTCATTTACGTATTTATTTTATTTGCAGCGGAATTTTTTTCGAAACATAATAAGAACGAAAAGTTTCAACAAGTCTTTGTTGATTTTAAAATGAGTTTAGAAATAAGAATTCAAATGAAAGCTCCCCAAAAATCAAATGAGTTTGTAAATGATAAGAAAGATTTTAATTTCACAAAACGGATATGAATATTATAAGAAAATTGTTTCATACTGTCAAATATTACAATCCAAATTTTCATCAAATCAAAATACATGACATGACATAACACAGCAAAATCATCACAGAGTCTTCATAATTTCTTCTTGAAGTTCATCATTCCTTGACCATGCCTACTGTTCATCTGCTCGCTCAAATAATTTGGGGTCGTCACAGGTGTCCACCACCAGACACAACACAGGGTTAGTCATGATAAACAAAATTTAAATAGCAACTTCACAAATAATAAATATATATAAACATGTATACAAACATAAACAAGTCATTTTCGCACACATAAATATCATGAAATGCATGATTATCTTATCACATGATGCATGACTGAGATTTCAGCTTCTCAACATCACAATTGTGGCCACCGTCAGATAACCCCACCCTCACCTTAGTGGAACGAACTTTATCCATCCCGTCAGGGTAGCCCAGTGTTGCACAGGAGTCTCACTCAAATCCATGTGATCATCATGGTATCGTGGTTCCCCACTGTCTCAACTACCCCCAAGTTAAAACACGTATGGAACTCAGTTTGGT
>PYAF01000786.1:25115-35661 GCA_007407185.1 Glycine tomentella
GCATAAGCAAAGTGATTTTTAATGCTAAATGAATGCAACCAATGCTTGGATCACCATGATGCACTTCATTCCTTTACATTTAATCACAAAGGTCTTCAAGGCTTTGATTCTTGTTGAATGATCCATCTTGAATGCATGTTGAAAGCCAAAACCTTGATCTTGCATCACTTGATTCATGAAGCTCCCCCTCAATCTAACAGGTGTCATACCAACAATGTCAAGTAAAGAGAGTCTGTATCTATTTGTGTTGTATGTACTATCTATGAGGAATACCAAATAACATGCATTGCTTAATTTTACTGCATCTGATTATGTACAAAATATATCACGTACAACATCTTCTTCCTTGAGTCTATGTTATTTGATATACATATCGCATTCAAGTAGCTTCATTAATTGTTGCATTTTAGTATTATTGTCTCTTATTGAAGAACGATAAGCATATCTTGCACTGTAAATTTGCTTCATTGTTGTATAATTGTTGGCATTATGATCCTTCAAAATGAGAAGAATATTAATTGGTTTCACCATTGACTTTGTCATATCACTAACAATAATTTTCTCATCCTCGGTTAAAAACCACCACAACACTGCATCTTACAACTACCACGAGAAAACGGAAGGAGGATATTAGCGAAGAAGAAGAAATGATGACACTGAGAAAAAATGGAAAATGAAACAGAAGAAAGAAAAAGACGTATAAAGGGAAACGTTAGAATTTAAAAAAAAAATTGAATGATATATACGATATTTGGCTGATGTAGGAAAAAAACCCTAATATAAAATGTGTTACCAAATACCAACCTTTACATAAATAGGCCAGTTATTCCAATCATAATACTCTTTTTTTTTTTATTTTTATATAAGCAATCATAATACTCGCTATTAGTTGTTTATATATCTTAAATTTTACATATATCTCACAATCTTTTATTTTTCCTTTTCCTATAAAATTATTGAACAACACAAATCTATTAGATACTTTTATTTTATAGAGCCAGCTTTATGGCAGTTGTACATCCCGAATTTGAATAGAAATTACTTATTAAAGTGGAATAATTTTATACCAATTAATTTACACACTTACTAATAAAAAGAGATATAAATATAATAATTATATAATGTAATAAAAATAAAAAAGTATTTAAACTTTTAAAGTTAATGAGTCTTCATATATAATGTGATTATTCTTTGTCTGTATTATCGTACAATTTAATATTCAAGAACTAACATTTTAAGAAAAAAATATTTATCAATTATATCAGTATTAAAGACTTATTTTATGTTATTGTTATTATTATTCTCTTTTATACAGGGATATCAAACAATTCGAAGAATATTTTCAAATTTATTTATTTTTTTCATGTGAATATTGCCCAATGTGAACCATTAACAAAACAAATCTGCCATTTATAACTTGAAAACTGTAATAAGCGTATAAAATTTCGTAACTGATTGTCGTCTGATATCGGTCACTCTAAGTCTCTAACCATCAGAACGTGGACAGAATAACGTTACAAGCAATAAAATCTTGGAAAAAAAAAATTAAAATACAGCAATTTTAATAAAAAAATTACAAAAATATTGTAGTTTCCAAACTATTTACAATTGTATAGCAATCAATCACGCCATCCCCAAACGTGTTCAATCACGTCCTCCCCAGGCGCGACTCACCAGGTGGTGACACGTGTCATTTTGTGGAGCGATGTATATAAACTTCGGAAAGTCATAACTTTTGACTGAAATGTCCGATTGAGGCAAAATTGATGGTCACACGCTCGAAATTGAGAGGAAAAGCTCTAAGCAAGTCCCTATTCAATTTTTTTTTTCAAAAGATGTCTCTAAGTACCTCAAAATTACGATTTAATCTTCGAACCTTCAAAAAATTTCTTGGTTTCTAATTTTTTATTTATTCAATTAGTGAATTGCATGCTATTTTTTATTTTTCTAATTACTTCTCTTAATTTTACTCAATCAGACATTCCAGTCAAAAGCCACAATTAATTAAAAAAGCAACAATAACACTAACTAATTATAAATTTAATCATTGTACTTGAAATCATTTTTTTAACCGTCTCGTCCATTATAAGAAGTATCATTGTGTTAAATTAACTTGACACTGATTTTCGTTTAAAATAAAATTTATTATTTAGGCCTTTACACAAAAGATACTCTAACTCCGCAATTAATTCATGATTTTTCTTAAAAAATATAAGGGTTTTTTTACCCAAAAAAAACATTGTCATAATCATTGAGTTCAATAGAAAAAATATAACAATTTAACCTAACAATAACATCAAATAATGGTTTAATAGAAACATTGATGATTAAGTCTAATCATTATCTAAGTGATCATACTTGGAAACGTGTAGAAACCACATCACGTATCTTGTTAGACTGGAACAACTCTCATTTCAATTTGGAGGCTGTGTTAAGAAACTTCCAAGCTGTTTGGGGCTTAGTGAAGTTCACAAAAGGGTAACCCTTGTTCATCCTAGTTTTGCAAAGCATGAAATTAATCATCAATAAGCAGTTTCCACACACACATCACGGAAAAAGAGAGTGAGAGAGAGAAAGGCTAGCTAAACATAAGGAATTCGAAATTAAGAGAAGTAATTAGAAAAATAAAAAATAGCATGCAATTCATTAATTGAATAAATAAAAAATTAGAAACCAAGAAATTTTTTGAAGGTTCGAAGATTCAATCATAATTTTGAGGTACTTAGAGACATCTTTTGAAAAAAAAATTTGACCAAGTCCCTTTAGGAACTTGCTTAGAGCTTCTCCTCTTAATTTAGAGTGTGTGGCCACCATCGGACATTCCAGTGAAAAATTATGACATTTTGAAGTTTATATACATCGATTTGCAAAATGACATGTGTCTTAAAATGATACCTGTCATCACCTGATGAGTCACGTCTGGGAAGGACGTGATTGAACACCAGTCACGTTTGGAGAGGACGTGATTGAACATGTATGGGGACGACGTGATTGATTGCTATAAAATTATAAATAGTTTGAAAATTACAACATTTTCATAATTTTTTATTAAAATATTATATTTTAATTTTTTTTTGCCATAAAATCTTACCAAACCAAGAGCCGAAGGAACTACAAAGTCAACAACAACAAAACTAATTGGTACCGACATTTAAAAGAAAGCAAAACTCAAAAGAAACAAGAAAAAAAAAAAAGGAAAAAGAAAGATCTGTGATGACTCATTAGCAAGAACAAGACGTAGCCTCAATCTCATTATTATATATTATCCTATAGCAGCATTATGATGGATCCAACCCAATAATACACTAATATATCATAGAGTTAGTGAGAAGTGAGAAGAGAAAAATGGCAATCTCAGTACCCAGTAGACAACTTTTCATAGATGGAGAGTGGAAAGTCCCTCTTCTCAACAACCGAATTCCGATCATCAACCCCGCCACTGAAGACATCATAGGTTCCCTCTCTAGCTCTTTTTCGTGTCTAAACTTCACTACATCGTGGGAGTTTTTAATATTTATGATTATGATTTGTGACACGTGCGTAGTTGTAAGTAATAGGCACATGTAAAAAATTCTAAATTTTTTTGACTTGATGTGATTGGTGTTCAGGGCATATCCCAGGTGCTACTAAGGAAGATGTTGACCTTGCGGTGGATGCTGCTCGAAGAGCCTTTTCCCGGAACAAAGGCAAAGATTGGTCTTCAGCTCCTGGCTCTCTTCGTGCTCGCTATCTTCGAGCAATCGCTTCAAAGGTTCTAATTTTGTTTTTTTACTTGAATATGTTTTTGTATCGGTTAAATTAGTTTATTGGTCAGCCGTCTAGATTATTAAAAATTGCACTTTATAAATATTTAAAATCACTTAATGATGATTTTAAATCGTTACAAAACTCTTATTTAGATAATAAGATCAAATTTAAACAACATAACTGATTCAACCTTTTTATTTCACTGGAAATGGAAGCTAGAGGGAAAACATCAACTAGTATATTGTTTAATAGCTTTCTATTGAATAACTTTATCTCAAAACTTAGATATATTGGATTAAAAATTCTTATCAAATATTATATATTACAATTTTTTTATTAACATAAACTTGTTTAATATTCACTTAATTTATATCAAATTCATTTAGTATGTACCTTTAAAATATAAAAAATAAATCATTTAGTTATATATTTGTAGCTGTTTAATTTTGACTAAATTTAATACAAATAATCAAGATTGTTGTTTGAGGGTGAGTCTCCACATAAAAGTATAGTTGTATCTTAGTGATTGATTCTAGCGCAAGGCCGCATATAATGACCTTTTTTTGTATCTTTGCCATACTTAGGTTTTTTTTTTTCTTCTTTAATCAAGATAGATGTAAAACCCTTTAAATACGTTTTCGAACTTTGGGAAATTAGTCTCTGATTTCCAGTGCAAGATACTCTGGGTTAAAAAGGAAATTAAAGTTGAGCAATAAAAGTAATAGTGATCGACTCAGATGTGCATGTGTTGACACCTTACTGTCTGTGTCTGTGCTTTTCTTCATCACAGATAACGGAGAAAAAGGATGAACTAGGAAAGCTTGAAGCAATTGATTGTGGAAAACCACTAGATGAAGCACTGGCAGACCTGGTAAGTGGTGACATTTGACATTGGAAAAACAATAGTTCAATGATTCAGAGTATCATTTCCTATTTGATACCTTTGAATTCTCAAAACTTCTTTCGCTGATGTTATCATGAGTTTTTTGCTTATTTGGATCTGTGATTTATCATGTAGGATGATGTTATTGGTTGTTTTAACTACTATGCTGAGCTTGCAGAAGGGTTGGATGCAAAGCAAAATGCTCCTGTATCCCTTCCTATGGAAACCTTCAAGAGTTATGTTATCAAGGAGCCCATTGGGGTTGTTGCATTAATTACTCCATGGTATTTGTTTCTCCATTTTAACTTCTTATGCATTATTTTTCAATGAAATTCACTTGCTTAAGCATTCTTTATAAACTGAACATAGGTCCATCCAAGGAGGCCCTAAGTGAAATATAGTTTATGCAATAATTAGCTTTTATCTAGTGTGCATCCTGGTTTAGGGGCCAGGCTGCAATGTCTTAGATTCCCATCAGTTTACTTGCTATAGTAAATTGATGTACTCATATTATCAATGATGTCAATTGCTGATTGAATGTCTTGAATAGCTAATGAAATTATATGATTTATGTTGTGTATTAGGAACTATCCTCTCTTGATGGCTACATGGAAGGTTGCTCCTACTCTAGCTGCTGGTTGTACTGCAATATTGAAGCCATCTGAATTGGCATCTGTGTATGTTCTCATCAACTATTGCAACCTTGATTATTTGCAATGTTGGTTTATTGGTTTCTTATGCTGTCTTGCCATTTACAACTTTAGGACCTGTTTGGAGCTGGCTGAAATATGCAGAGAAGTGGGCCTTCCTCCAGGGGTATTAAACATTGTCACTGGATTAGGCAATGAAGCTGGTGCTCCTTTGGCATCTCATCCTGACGTAGACAAGGTTCAACCGTTTTTAGTTATTAGTTGAATCAAAATTATATGGAGATATATTTCATTCTATATTTCTAGTATTGTAATTGTGCTATGACTTTTAAAAGCTACTTTGCCATTGTGGATGATATTTAACTTTTCAACAGATTTCCTTTACTGGAAGCTCTGCAACTGGAAGCAGGATTATGACAGCTGCAGCACAGCTAACCAAGGTATTGTTAAGCAGTATTATCTGCAAATTATGTACAATTCATATTGTCCTTCTGTTTTTTAAAAGATATCATAGAGGAGACTGAGGAACGTGCATAAGAAGAAATGATAGAAATCCTTTTTATTTTTCCTTTTGTAATTTCATTCTCTTTTCTTTGTGACATCGTGTAATATCCAATTTGCGGTTACTTGTTGGCAGCCTGTTTCTCTAGAGCTTGGTGGAAAAAGCCCAATCATTGTTTTTGAGGATGTTGACCTTGATAAGAGTAAGTGCCTTTTATTGGACAACCTATGTTTTCTTGCATTGTGGAATCACATTTCCTATGAAACTGATTGAGGGGTTGTTGAGTAAAATTTAGGTACCAAGAACCTATTACAGAATCCAAACAGTCATACCTTTTGACATTTATTTTTCAATTTTCCATGATTTAAACAGCTGCTGAATGGACCATCTTTGGCTGTTTCTTCACAAATGGTCAAATATGCAGTGCAACATCTCGCCTTATTGTGCATGTAAGTTTAATAGATTGATTTTGATTCTCCTATTTCATCCGTAACCCATTTCCCTGTTCACAAACAAGTATTTGTAGCTTACTTTTCTTATTTTACTGCATAAATGGGAAGGTTCAGATATACTCAGATACTGGTAGTTTTGTGTGTAAACTTTGTAGCAATTGCATTGGCTGAGTTTTGAACATTGATGAAGTGAGAGATGATTTTACTGTTTCAGGAATGTATAGCAACAGAATTTGTGAATAGACTTGTGCAATGGGCCAAAAACATCAAAATTTCAGATCCCTTTGAAGAAGGTTGCAGGCTAGGTCCTATTGTTAGTGAAGGACAGGTATGTTTAATGTTTATTACTTTTGTATTTACTATATATTTACTTAACTTACTCTTTTGTAGCAATAGGTAAAACCGTAAAAGTGTGAATATTAAGCCTATTCTTCCTTTACACTTATTTCTTTGGGGCAAGCAAAGTTCCCTATATGCTTATTCCCTATATCATTGTTTACAGAATATCTCCTACCAGGCTTGTTAACTTAATTGTAATTTTTTTACACTTTGTCTGGAAAACAGTGTTTATCTTTGGAATGCAAAAATTTTAATTGATATTTTAAATATGTGTAGAATATAGGTTTAGCAGAATAATCTATATCAGCTATTAGTTAATACAGAGACACAGTGATGTAGCAGGAAAGCAATGTAAATATTCAGCATAGAAATGCCTTTAGAAGTCAAAATTATAAGCATGTTTTGGATTATTTTGAAGGAAAAATAGATATTATTTGCTTGCACATTTTCTGAAATCAAGGATTTCTTTTTGTGATCATTTGTCTCTCTAGAGGGCCACATCTCCATTTGAAGAAATTTAAGCCATTCAGTTGAGTAGTTGTCCTTTAATAATGTGTGATTTCCTTTTTACTTATCTGTGTATGGAAATATCTTAAGGAGTTATGAATTATTAATCAATGATTTGAAGTCGAAGCAGATTTAAAATCTATCCGCAATGTCATTGACAATCCATAATATTGCTAACACAAAAAGGAATGTTCCCCCTGTGGGATTTGAATGAGTATGTTCTATGTTCTATTCATAAATGCATTACATTTTGCACATGCCATTATATACAGTCATTAATACTTGGTAAAAAGTAGAAATTACTAAAATCAAATAGAACTTAAGGTAGCATTCCCTTGAACTTTTCCAATAACTAAAAAAACTGCAGACTGCAGAGACATATGCTCCATCTGGATATGGTCCATTAGTTCAATGCTTCATTATGTTTAAGTGAAGATTTTTGTTAGTGTATAAAAATTGTCAATGGAATTGATGCAATTATTTTGTTACTTTTACTTTCTGTTTCAATACATAATTTAGAAGGAGAAGCTGTTGGTTGTAACGATGATATAATTTTTATTGCTATTCTTACTTACTCTTTCTGATTAAGGTATTTCTGCCTTTAACAAAGATATGTCATGTTCTGATTGTTACACCTTTTTTCATTTCTTCCTCTAATACGCTGTAGTCTTGGGTTTAAGATACTGTTTGAAGTTGATATGTAACCCTGAAAATGTACTGCTAATGTAGACTTCTGTATTATCTGCTCTGTGTTTATTTAAATGCCTTCTCCGTCATCCAAAATGAAAATGTATGTTAGTGTAATATCAGTGATTATGGTTGCATGTAGTATGTAGTAATCAAAGTTATATGAAGAAAAGTCAAGTGGTCGGTAATCTGAAGAAAATTAGCTTTTCCTTACCTTGTTTATGCACTAACTTGTCTTGAGCAAAGATGATGCTATATCTAATATTTGGATTATATGATTCAGTATAAAAAAGTGTTGAATTATATCTCAACTGCTAAGAGTGAGGGTGCAACAATTTTGACTGGAGGGTCTCGCCCAGAGGTATAATTTTGTACACTCTAGTGTGTGTGCCCGGTTATGTATTTCTTCATTTGTCATGAGAAATTATAGATTTGGCAAATTTAATGACAGCATTTGAAAAAGGGGTACTTTGTTGAGCCAACCATCATAACTGATGTGACTACCTCAATGAAAATTTGGAGAGAAGAAGTTTTTGGACCTGTGCTCTGTGTGAAAACATTCAGTACCGAAGAGGAAGCTATTGAACTAGCAAATGACACCCAGTGAGTTGATCATTTGTTCTGGAAATTGATATTAATTTCGCCTGTAAACTACTTTTTCTTCACTTATGCATTGATGTTAATCAATGTTGTATATAATTTCATTAATTTGTTATTTCACAGCTACGGCTTAGGGTCTGCTGTAATGTCAAAAGACCTAGAAAGATGTGAGCGCATATCTAAGGTGAGACTGATCCTAGATTATCATAAAAACGGCAAAACAAAAGAGATATCTGTAATTGAATGGTTTATATTTATACTTTATATTACTTTTTGTGCAGGCCATTCAGGCTGGAATTGTATGGATAAATTGTGCTCAACCAAGCTTCATTCAAGCCCCATGGGGAGGCATCAAACGTAGTGGTTTTGGTCGGGAACTGGGAGAATGGTAAATATGAATTTCCTATATCAGTAAATGAGGAAGTCCATGTGAAAAATAAAAATATGAATTTAACTGAAACAACGGTGTAAATATGTTTTACTTTATCATCCAATCTTTGATTAATATAAAATTCAAATTTGGAAAATTTTATCATAACTACTTTAAAAATTATGTTTAGGGTTATTTTTAATTGACTCACAATTTAGAAATTTTTAAGTTGGACTTGTAAATATTGGTTAGGCTGTATCTTGATTATTTTATCATCTGAGAATCTGGGTCTGACTTTTGTTGTTTATTATTTCAGGGGACTCGAGAACTATTTAAGTGTGAAGCAAGTGACCAAGTACATATCTGATGAACCGTGGGGCTGGTATCAGTCTCCTTCAAAGCTGTGATATGAATTGCTGTTCTAAAATCTGGCATGAAATAAGTTGTCGGGGGCATTAATTTGTGATGTTCTTAATTCGAGAAAATAATGTGTACATGTATAACAATAAAATTGTTTCATGGCCATGTTAGTGATGGGTTGTGTTGATTTCGTCTTATTGGTTATTGGTTTTGGTGGTCACCCTCCCATATTTGAAATTTTGAATCGCCTTCATGTTAGTTTTTTTTTTTTTTTTTAATACAAAGTTTAGATGCAAGTTCTTATATGCTTTTGAGGTGTTTTCTAATTAAAATTGGAATTTCACTTGAGTAAACGATACTCATTTATAATGCATAGTTTTAGTGAAGTAAAATTTCTATAACGATTAGAAGATAATACTAAAAATTCATAGTTAAACATTGTTACTAAATTGAAAATGTCCCTAAAAATGAAATAATTTGTAAAAGAAGTCCATGATTTGTTTTATTAGGCATTTGCTAAAAAAAATAAGAGTCACCACTGACTCCATTCAAAAGATGGGGTTAGTGGCAGGGATGTAAACGAATTGTGCTCGACTTGCGATGTCACCTATTCCAATCTAATATAGAATTGGATTGGGTCAATTTAGATTGAAATTTGGGCGAGTAACTTCTCACACCCAGCCAATTTCCCATACACCCAGCCATGAACAGGGGAATTTCCAAAATGCCCAGCTTAAAATAATACATAAAGTGGGTGTTTCAAATTTTTTCTTATACACCCAGCAGACCTTTCGTTTCCGGTGCGCTCTTCGTCTTCGTCTTCTCCGTTCTCCTCCGCTCCGCTGTGTCCTTCCTCTTCTCGGTTGTTCTCAGCTGCATTCACATCCATCTCAGCTCCGCTGCGCCGCCATTGTCGAATCCCCGTGAGTTTTGCATTTTATTTTTTTCATTTCTGCTATGGTTGATTTGAAATTGTTTTCACGGATACGGATTCCCAATCCGGCAGAAGAAATGGACCAGCGTCGTAGCCGTAACCACATACGGATTGGCAATCCGTAAGGTACATACGGATTGGCAATCCGTAAGGTACATACGGATTGGCAATCCGTAAGGTACATACGGATTGGCAATCCGTAAGGTACATACGGATTGCCAATCCGTAAGGTGCATACGGATTGTCAATCCGTAAGGTGCATACGGATTGTCAATCCGTAAGGTGCATACGGATTGCCAATCCGTATGTACCTTACGGATTGCCAATCCGTATGTGCTTTGAATTGTAATTTTTGGAATTTGAACATTGCAGTGAATTGTGATTTTGTATGGCAGTGGTATACTAGCTTAATTTCATATTTAGGATGTCAATAAGTAGGTAATTGATAAAGTTAAATTGTCAATGATGCCGTTTATGAATTAAGTGGTTGGATGAATGCAAGTAATAGGTTATTT
>PYAF01000786.1:45033-55254 GCA_007407185.1 Glycine tomentella
GTTCCGGGCCAACAAGTGCTGCTCTATAACTCCCGACTGAAACTTTTTCCGGGTAAATTGAAGTCAAGATGGTCTGGACCATTTCTGGTAAGAGAAGTTTTTCCTTATGGCACAGTAGCAATTTCAGCCTTGGATAGTGATAAGGTATTTAAGGTAAATGGATATAGGCTGAAACATTACTTTGGAGGTAAAGTGGACAAGAATTCAAGTTCTGTACCACTCCAAGCTAACACTGAATGAATTGCCGTAAAGGTCTAGCTTCAGGACGTTAAACAAGCACCGAATTCTGTATATAAGTTTCAATTCAGTTGATAGTAGTAGATTTCAATTCATGCAATTTATTCATGCAATTTTAAGTTCATGCATCATAACTAAATTTAAGTACATTTAAAATTTTGCTTAAATAAGTAATAGAATTAGTTTAATTAATTCATTTTAGGAGTAGTTAAGTAATTTTAGTCATTAGGTGAATAATAGTAGGAAAATATCAAGGGAATCAGAAAAGGCAAGTCACGCGACTCGCGTGGGAATCCACGCACATCGCGCCATACATATTGTCCCTCCATGCGACTCGCGTGGAACCCAAATGACTCACGCCATCTGCAACCAACAGCATTTATTGTCTGCATAAATTCACGCGACACGCGTGGAAACCAAGTATATCGCGCCATAAGGCAGTGCCTGAAAGCACTAAGTCACGCGACTCACTCGGTAAATGACGCGCCTCGCGTCACATATAGAAAATCAACAGACATCCAGGGTAATCCACGCGACCTGCATGGGATATCACGTGAGCCGCGTGAAGGCCCAGAAGCAAAAAGCGCGATCTCACGCGAGTCGCGTGAAATCTGCGCGACTCACTTGGAATAGCCAAATCTACACTGGAGTCTGGCGCGACCCACTTCATAAGTGGCGCGAGTCACGTGAGTGCGCGGAAACCGTTTTTAAAATGGAAACCCAAAATCGCGCCCTCTTCATTTCCACTCCCTCAATTCTCTCCAAACTCCTCTCCCTAACTCCCTCAACTCCCATTAACCACCAGAACCCCCTTCAACTCCATTTACTCTATAAAAACCTCAAATTAGTCTTGCTTCCGTGCATTCTCACATACATAGGCATCCCAATTCTCTGCAATTCAACTGAATTCATCAACTTCAAATTAGACAATGGCCAAAGACAAGGTAAGTCTACATTCTGAGACACCTTAGGATAGCCACATTTTCGAATATGATATAAATAATTATCTCCTTCTACTCTCTCTTGTCTGTGGTCTGATTAATTAAGAAAAATTTTGGTTTTGCCATACCTCCAACACACATATCACACACATTCATTTGTATGCACACCACATGTTCGACAAAATGCCTGAGTGAGAGTTTGAACGAATTTGCATCAAAATGAACTCAATAAGCATAAGGTTTGATAAGACTGAATGATGTGAAGGCAAATTAGTACTTGGTATGGTGTACAAGTTTGATTAACATATACTATGTGATTGTTTGAAGTAATTTGAACAGGTAAGGCCATAAAATCTGGGAATGAGTAGGAGTAGATTGAGGAATGCTTAGTTGTTTTGATACACACATATATGAAATACACATACATGACTTGTTGTGAGCGCTTACATAATTAAAATTGAAAGGAAACTGGAATGATATTTGTGCCTTGCAATATAATTGAAAACGGTTAATGACTAAACTGAAATTGATGAATTGTGAAGACTCTTAATATGCCAAAGTCTACTAAGTTTGATATTATGTTCAATATAAATTGCTGCATAAGATTTCATGATATGTAAATTGATACACAAAGGTGAAAGCTTGTTATGACTTGTGAATACCATAATAAGACTGGTAGAAAACTGGAATGTTCACTAGTGTGTACTAAATATTTATACTATATTGACTTCAAGGTAATAATGAAATGTTGATTAAATCACTAATCCAAGATGTCTTCACCAACCTAAGTCACCCATAGCCAAGACATAAATTTGGGAATTGTTGTGTGGGAATGAAATGCAATTGAAATAATACAACAATATATGGGATACCCACCTAAACTTAGCCATTATTGATATGCCATCTGTTTGCATCCACGATTCACACTAGTCTAGTATTACATTAGGCATCACACACATATCATTCTGAAATTAGACATCAATGGTGATTGACCACACATGATTCTATAAGTACTGTTTAAATTGATTGATGTGTAACACCAAATATTTATATCTATCATGATAAGCTATAGGATGCAACTCTCAAATATATGAAGAGATTAAATCTGGGAAAAGGAAATCTGTATTATGCTGTAATTATATACTCTGTTTGCATGAATTCAGTGGTTCCAAAACCAGGATTACTTGATTAGTGCTGGAATTAAACTGTTATTACTCTCTTAAATGTGATTATGAACTGTGATAAATTCCTTTTACTTATTGAATCACTTCCATAAAAAGAAATAAATATGGGAATTCTCCATTGTTTAATATGTATATATGTTTGGATTTTTCTGAATTTCAGGGCAAACAGGTCGAGCAAGCCAAAGCAGTACAAAAGGGTAAGAAGAAGGTTAGTGGGGAAAGTAGCAAGAAGCGGGCTAGAGTGTCCGACTATGATGAACTCCGCTTCCGCACTGCAGACTGCCAGGCCAAGTTTGATTCTTGGTACTTACCCAAGAAGATCATCAGAGAGCAGAAGATTATGTGGGAAGAATTTCCTGAGGACAACCCCATTAGACAGGTCATCATCCGCAGGGGGTGGCAGAGACTTGTGACCTTCCCAGAGCCCAGCAGCAGCATGATCCTAAAAGAGTTTCTCTCCAACGTGGATCACGACACCGTCTACTGGACCAGGAGCTCTTGGGTGAGAGGGGTCACAGTACCTTTTGGAGAGAAGACCATTGAGAGCCTGCTGGACACAGACTATGACCCCTACTCAGCATGCGACTTCACCAGACTATTTTGGCACATGCAGCCGGACGCCATGACGAAGATGTATAATGATGACGTCCCGGAGCTTGCTACCACCATCCGCCGCGCTATCACAGGTCTGTACACAGCTTGGCAGACCAAGCCCAGCCTAGACTACATACCAGAGAAATTGAAGAAGTCAGAGCTGGTAGGAGATGCAGCTTTTTGGCATCTGTTTGTGAACCACACGGTTATGCCATCGAGAAACATAACCGATGTGAACGTCGAGCGCGCTATTCTATTATACATTCTTCGTGGGGCAGGTAACCTCCTCATTTCTTCAGTTTTATCTGATAGGATCCTACAGATGAAACAGGACGCCGGCAGCAGGTCCTGGATTGGACACTCTTCGCTCATCCTTCTTCTTTGTCGACACGCGGGGGTACCCATTGACGAGGACGAGGACATAGACGTCCCGATAGCGCCACTTATGGTCTATAAGACCTATACTACTACCATGAGCGCTGCAGCAGACGAGCAGGTAGTCAGAGCTTCAAAGCTCACACCTGAGGCACTTGCCGCTGCTTCTCCTCGAGACCTTCCGGTTGATGACCCCCAGCCTGACCAGCCTGACCAGCCAGCTCCTACACCACCAATTTCACCCATCCCACAGACAGCACCACCATCACCACCACCTACTTCTATGCCACCACCATCCACAGCACCCACACGTACTCCATTATATGAGGACTCCCCGAGCTTTCTTGCGTTTCAGCAGTACGTGAGGACTCAGCTGGAGTTTCAGAGTGCGCAGCTAGAGTTACAGACACGCATGTGGGGAGCCGTATGCCATCATTTGGGCATTCATCCTTCAGAGTACCAGACTTCAGCTCCCGCACATCCACCTCAGCCAGTCATCGATCATACTGATCCGAGAGACCAGACTTCGGCACCACCACAGCCTCCTCAGCCTGTTCCTGCAGCCACTGACCCTATTGATCAGGCCTCGGACGCAGACACCGCAGTTACCCAGCCATTAGTTTCTGAGCACACAGAGGTGGTTGCGGAGGACAGGGATCGAGCTGATTGATCAGGACTTTTATGTTTTATTTTAGTTTCAGACTTATGTTTTTAGATTATTTTTTATTATTCTGCATTACATACATTTTATATTCTGCACATTTACATTTCATTTACATTTCTATTACTGATACTTTGATATTACTGCATTATATATATAGTACAGTTTATGGGTTATAATTTCTATACTTAAATCTGTTTTGACGAATGTGAATTGAATGCGATTTTCCGAATAATGCTTCAAAAATTTTCCAAAGCGCTATGACCATGTTTGTGGTTGCTGGGGACAGCAACATATAAATCTGGGAATGGTTACGCATTATTTTGCAAATCACAATCAATAATCAAAGGAAGTCTAACAGAACTTTTTGAAAATTTTTATATAATCAGAATTTTTCAAACATTTTTCTTAAAAATAAGCAGCACACAAAACTTTTTCAGATTAAGAAAGCAAATGAACTTAATAATAGACAGATTTCTCTGAATTAAGTTGGATGAAATAATTGATAGTATGAGAAACTCATGTTGAATGTTGAAATGATGCCAGATATGCAGTTGATTGAGAATGACTTGAGTTACAACACCTGTAAGATTTTGGACCAAATTCAGTAAATTTTCTTCTGAGAGACTCCATGCTTTATGGTATTCTAGAACTTGACTTGTTTCTCTAAGTGCAGGTGTGACTTGAAATGATTAAGGCATGATTTGTTCTGGAAACTAGAGCCAAATTGACTTACCCAAGTAAAATTTTCCTTTGAACCTGAATTTTGAGCTTAGACCTTTCATTTCAATAACCCAAATTAAGCCATATCCAAATGACTGAATCCTTTTGAGGTAAGAAGGTGAACTAAGTCCATGACAGAAAATGCTATTGACAAAGGAATGAAGGACAAGAAGAGAAATCAAATGAATAAGAAGAAGAAGATGGAATTCATCAGCTGAAAAATGTGAAAAGCTGCAAATAATTTAATATGTTCTGATTACAAAATATTTGATAAGAAAAATTGAAAAAGCAAAAAGAAAGTAGTATTATGTTATTTTATGCTTAGAATAAAAGAAATTGAATAAAAGTACCAGTTTGAACCAAAGAAGACAAGAAGCTTGGAAGACCACAATATGCTTGGACTTAGGGAACCAGACTTAGCCTATGATTGAGCTACTTTTCCCAAAATGATTCCCACCCTTAGCCAAGCCACGTTACAAGCCTTAAAAGACCTTCTGATCAAGTCATGCTTGCAACTAATGAGAATATCTTCAAGCCTATGGTAATACTATGATCATGTTGAGTAAGAGGGTAATTACAGCCTGAAACACTTGAGTGAATGAGTGATTATAGACACATCTGTGAGGTAAACTCAAGTAGTTTCTTATTTTGACAGCAATGAAAGCATCATGGAAGATTTAACTGAGTGGATTATACATTCAGGATAACTCTATGATTGTGAATTGTGGTTTGTGTTAATTGTTGATTCTTGCTTATGTCTTAGAATTCTTTCTATTGCTGAGGACAGCAACTTCAAATCTGGGAATTGTTTGATGTGTTGCAAACACATCTTAAATATAGCTTAGTTTTAGGTCATAATTGTATTGAATAGTTAGGAAATAGTTTTAAAATTAACTATGTTTAGTATTTTAGATTATATAAAGTATTTTAATACCATTTAAGCGTTTGCAGGTCAAAAAGAGGGATTTACAGGCAAATAACAAAGAAAACAAGATATGGAGCATCACGCGGGTCGCGCCACATTTCACGCGATTCACTTGGAAGACAAGAGAAGATCACGCGCATCGCGCCATTATTCAAGTGAGTCGCGTGGGAACTTCAAGATCTAAGCCATTTCAGCTCTGCTTGTCCACGCGACACACTTGACTTTCCACGCGGGTCGCGTCAATACTCAAAGAAATAAGCAATTCTTCACTGACTCTTCACGCGAAGCACTTCAGGTTCCACGCGAGTCGCGCCAATCCTTTCTGCCAATCCACGCGAGTCGCGTGGCATCGCGCGCGATTCGCGTGGTTATGATTTCTTTCCTGAATTAAGAATATATCTGTTCCAAATTAAGGAGAAGGTTTTGCTTTGTTACCATAATTAAAAATACTTAATATATAGGAGAGTCTTCTGGGTTTTGAGAGAGGTTTTTTACTCAGAGACACTTGGATAGAATTACACCTAGAATAGAGAGTTTTTAGTGAAGGCAAACCCTAGGAATCAAGATTGGAATCAAAGTTCTGTAGAATCATGTTTCATCAAATTGCTTTGGTATTCTTGAAGCCTATGGCTAGCTAATCATCTTGTTGTGGAAAGGCCATGAACTTATGAGTTTCCCTCTGTAAATTGACTGGTATTAAATGCATATGTTTTGTTTATTTTAATTCTTTTCTGTGCTTAATCATGATCTTGTTTAGAATTGATCACTCTGAATGAGTATTGAGAGTTATACTTCACAATGGACACGTTGGAATTATAATATCTGACATGTTAAGATTAACACTTGTTCTTCACCTAGACATAGGGATGCATGGGTGTGGAGGTTATAATATGTTCTTTAATTGCTTGAACTGACTAGTTTCACTAAGACATTAGGTTACAAATTCAGTTTAAAGGGTTAATTCACTAAGACATTAGGGATTAACTAAAATAGAAAAGACTTATTCTCCGAGTAAACATAACACGAACCCATAAGATTTGTTCTCTGAATTCTTAGTTTGACAGAATCGCTAGAAGGTTAGGGTTCTCGATCGAATTAAAGGGTTGAATCGCTGGTTATGACTCTAGTAGTTCTAGGATTCACGAATATAGGAGAGATTAATCTTATGTAAACTTCAAGTTAAAATAATCAGTCAATTGAAGGAGGTAATACTTATAAGGGATTGTGCCTGACCACAATTATTTCTCATTGGTAATTTCTCGATTTAAATTTACTGTTTTGTTCAATTTCCCTTCTCATTTCAACACAATCATCCAACTACTTTTGCGTAATTTTCTGTTTCTTGTTCAATCATAATTTTCATAATTACTACGAAATCTTTCCAATCCCTGTGGAGACGATACTCTACTTACACTTTATTACTTGTTAAACGATCGGTGCACTTGCCGTAAACATATTCGCATAAATCGCGCAACAGATATATTTACGGAGTTGAGACATATGAAACACATTATGAATATTGGAAAGATTTGGGGGTAAAGCAATTTGATAAGCTACAGGTCCAACTCTTTTGATAATTTGGAAAGGTCCAATGAAACGCGGTGTAAGTTTTCGGGATTTCAGAGTTCTCCCCACCCCAGTCCAAGGATTGACTTTTAGAAACACATGATCTCCTTCCTCAAACTCTAATATTTCCTTCGCCGATCATGATAATTTTTCTGCATGCTCTGTGCAGCTTTCATTTTTCCTTGGATCAACTTAATTTTATCAGTGGTTTGTTGTATAATCTCTGGTCCTAAAATTAAGCTTTCTCCAGGTTCTACCCAACACAGAGGAGTTCTACACTTCCTACCATACAACGCCTCATATGGTGCCATTCCAATTGAGGAATGAAAACTATTATTAAAAGTGAATTCTATCAGAGGCAAAAAGTCTTCCCACTTACCTTTGTGTTCTAAAACACAAGCTCTTAGAAGATCCTCTAAAGACTGAATTGTTCTCTCAGATTGTCCATCAGTTTGGGGATGATATGTTGAACTTAACTTTAATTTAGTTCCTAATGCTTGATGCAAACTCCCCCAAAATCTTGAAGTGAATCGAGGATCCCTATCAGATATAATACTAGAAGGTACTCCATGTAATCTCACAATTTCCTTTATATACAGACTTGTCAATTTCTCTAAAGAATACCTAATATTAATAGGAATAAAATGAGCATATTTTGTTAACCTATCTACAACAACCCAAATAGAATCAAGTCCTTTAGAACTCTTAGGTAAAGATGTAACAAAATCCATAACTATACTGTCTCATTTCCACTGAGGAATTTCTAGAGATTGCAGCATTCCAGATGGCTTCTGATGTTCTATTTTGGCCTTCTGACAAACTAAACATGAATGTACATACTCACTAATCTCTCTCTTCATCTTTGGCCACCAGAACAAAACTTTTAAATCCTTATACATTTTAGTGGCTCCAGGATGAATACTCAACTTACTTTTATGTCCTTCCTCTAAAATTAATCTCTTAAGTTCAAGATCATTGGGTACACACACTCTCCCTTGTAACCGTAACACATCATCCTTTCCTATATTGAATTCACTTTTTCCTCCCTTCTCTATATTTTCAATTACCTTCCTCATAAAAGAATCAGATTTCTGCTTACTACCTATTTCCTTCAAAAAATCATTAGTCACTTGTAAAGTTCCCAATTTAATACTTACTGATGTAGTTTCACATATCAAACTTAAATCCCTAAATTGTTATAACAACCCTATTTCCTTAATCATCAATGTAGATATCATTAAAGATTTCCTACTCAGGGCATCAGCCACCACATTGGCTTTTCCCGGATGATAATTAAGTTCAAAATCATAATCTTTTAAAAATTCCATCCACCTCCTTTGTCTCATATTCAACTCTTTTTGACTAAATAAATATTTCAAACTCTTATGATCACTAAAAACCTCAAAATGTGAACCATACAAATAGTGTCTCCACATTTTCAACACAAATACTACGACTGCTAATTCCAAATCATGGGTAGGATAATTTCTTTCATGAATTTTCAATTGCCTAGATGCATAAGCCACTACTCTCCCATCTTGCATTAAAACTCCTCCTAAACCCATTTTAGATGCATCACAATATACTAAAAAAGGTTTTTCTAAATCTGGTAACACTAACACAGGTGCCATAGTCAACTTATTCTTAAGAGTTTGAAAACTTTCCTCACACTGGTCATTCCATACAAAAGCTTGACCCTTCCTAGTCAGAATAGTCATTGGTAAGGCTATTTTAGAAAAATCCTGAATAAACCTTCTGTAATATCCTGTCAATCCTAGGAAACTTTTGATCTCAGTGACCGTCTTAGGTCTTTCCCATTCCATCACAGCTTGTACTTTTGAAGGATCTACTGAAATTCCTCCTTGGGCTATTTCATGAACTAAGAAATTCACCTTTTCTAACCAAAAATCACACTTTGACATTTTAGCATACAGGTGCCGATCCTTTAAAGTTTGCAGAACAACTCTCAAATGCTCGGCATGTTCTTCCTTAGTCCTAGAATATACTAAAATATCATCAATGAATACTACTACAAACTTATCAAGATAGGGATGGAAAACTCTATTCATGTAATCCATAAATACAGCTGGAGCATTAGTCACACCCAAAGGCATAACTAAATACTCATAGTGACCATATCGGGTACTAAAAGCAGTTTTAGGAATATCCTCAGCTTTTACCCGAATCTGATGATATCCTGATCTAAGATCAATTTTACTAAAAACACAAGCTCCTACTAATTGATCCATAAGATCATCAATCCTAAGTAAAGGATATTTATTCTTAATTGTTGTAATAGCTTGAATTCGTAAGCATATGTTTAAGCTTAGATTAAGCATGAATCTAAGTTTTTGGGTTAAGGAATATGATCATGCTTTAGAATCCTTTGAAAGATGCTTAAAAATGCAAGTTTTAGGGTTTTCTGGCCTACGGCGCGACCCACATGGAGTGCGGCGCGACCCGCGCCATATGTATAAATATACCAATGCTGTCTGGCCTCCCAAGTGGATAGCATGGGAGTCCAAGTGAGTAGCGTGGGAAGTGGCCTAGAAATGGCATTTTCTGTCTGCCATCCCAAGTGGGTAGCGTGGGAGTCCAAGTGAGTAGCGTGGGAAGTGGCACAGAAATGGCATTTTCTGTCTGCCATCCCAAGTGGGTAGCGTGAAATGCGGCGCGACTAGCGTGGAAACGTCGGCAGAATCAGAATTTAAAGGCCAAAACACGAGAAATGGAAAAAAATTCCATTTCTTCTTCCTCTCCTTAGCCCAACCTCCATTGTTGAAGTCCTTAAGCTTCTTAGGACTTGATTTCTCAGTCTAAACACTTCCCCGTGACCTTAAACCTTGTTTAAACCGATTAGAAAGCTGAAATCCTTCATCCTTTTGTTTGGAATCCCATTTGAGTGAGAGTTTGAGTTCTCCAGAGAGAAACCTCAGAGAACTTGAGAGTGGACGAGACTCAAGGCTTGGAAAGGACAATAGAGCTTGGGGAAGTTGTCCTGATATCTTCTGAGTC
>PYAF01000786.1:88832-106682 GCA_007407185.1 Glycine tomentella
TTTACGGTACATTTACCAATAACTTATTCTTGTGATCTGGATTATTATCTGAGAAAATTTTTGTATTCAATAATTTTTCAGTTAATTATTAGTTACGGAGAATATAATATATTAATTATTTAAAATGTAAATTTTAATATAATAAATGTTTTTAATAAATATTTGTAATTAATTTTCTCAATCAGTGTCTTGATCGACTAAATTTGCCAATAACTTATTAAAATGTTGTATGAGTGTTATACAGTACTAGTACATAAATTTTATCTTTTACCTAAATGAAATTGTATTTTTAATTTCTTTACCTATTAAAAGTAAATGAATTATAGTTTTCCAAATTAATTTATCGGCATAAGTGTAACAATGTCAAAGTAAATAAACTCAGTGAAAAGAAACAAAACCAAAGGATCTATTCGAATTGTTGTAAACATCTGTCTTTTTATTTATTTATTTGACATCATTGTAACTAAGACTTTAAACTTAGTAATATCACAATATATTTCTACAAACTTTTGAATTGGGCATAGCACTAATCATTTATTAAATCTTGGTCAAATCTTTTATTCCTCTTCAAAAATGAATTACTAATTCAGTCATTGTGTGCTTATCATAAATTCAGTCAAGTTGCCAACTGAATTACAAATAAAAAAAATAAGTAGGAAATCAAACACGCAAAGCCAGCAATGTAATTCATCGTTGTAAAAAACGGTTCAATCTGAGCGGTTGGACCGGTTCAATCAGAACCCGGTGACATAATCGGGTCGATTTCATTATTTGGACCATTCAAGCATGTGACTTGAAATGACCTAGTCAAATCTGGCTGGTTTTTAAAACTCGGACGGGGTTGTGCATGTTGTCGTTGCTACTTGACTCAACCATCGCCGCATTTTTGGGGAACTTGCCGCACCGACCTTGTTGTCAATAACGCGAACGAAGATGTCAATGATCCGGAAGGGGTCTAACTTCAACGATGATGATAGAAGAGAAAGAGAAAAAATGAGAGACGCAGCAACGTAGCAGGAAGAGAGAAAATGAAGGGTAACAGTAAAAGAGCATTATATATATGGGCAATTAGGGTTTTTTCTTCTATTTGGGCCTAATCCACTTATTAGGATGTTGCTTCCTGTATCCCTTTTATTGCTTTGTGCACCTTTTATTTTGTATTTTGAAATGGGCTAATTGTTATTTACACTTTTTTTTTGCTGATACACTTTATTTGTGTTATCAACTTTAATATTTTAATTGTTATTTTGAATTTTTTAGTATGAAACTATGGATGAAATTTTCTTAATCAAATAATATTAGTTATAAATTTATATATAATGTAATTTTAAATTTTTTTAATATAAACCGAATCAAATCAAACTAATTATTGATCCACTGATTAAACCATTCATCCACTATCTCAACCGGATTCATCACCGGACCGGGTTATATAATATTGGTGTAATTTACTCGGCTGTGGCATTATGTGCTTCATATGTACCGACAACGAAACTCGTGATCTGATGTACAAATTCAACACAACCTCATCTAAATCTAATCTAAGCCCCGAAAAACGAAACTACATTGCAGTTTCAGATATTTTGTTCGTTACTAGCTCTCTCTCTGTGTCTCTCTGCGACACCCCAAATTCCAATAAACTAAAAGTGACCTCATTCTGAACTCTGAAACTCAACCTTCTTTCTTCTTTTCTCTTCTCTCGCGTCTTAACTGTTACTTTCTCTCTGTTAGCCAAAATGGTAGCTGCAAATGAGAGGGTCGTCGCTGTGATCATGGTTGGAGGACCCACTAAAGGTAATTCCATTTCATTCATAGCACAATTTTGATTCACTCAATGCCACTTCACCATTCCACACTATTCACTAATGTCACTTCCCCTAGTTAGTCTCTTCAGTTGAGACCACATGCATTGACAAAATTGATTTTGAAACGATGTAATTTATGTTTGGATATTTTGGTTGTAAAAGCAAGTTAGCAGTGAAACTCAGTTAAATTTTTTTATTCAATGCAAAATTTCAACTCAGAATCAATTCTAGATCGAGAATCAATTCTTGAAATTAAATATGTGAACATTTACTTAAAATCACGTTAACCGGTATCTTGACGTGATTTTGGAGAATGCTTCATTTATCTATGCTTGATAATGATTCCATACTTTTTGTTGTTATGTTTGCATTTACAGGTACTAGATTCCGGCCATTGTCGTTCAACATACCCAAGCCACTTTTTCCATTAGCAGGACAACCCATGGTTCATCATCCAATTTCTGCTTGTAAAAGGGTATACACAATTGGACACCATTCTGAATTTTTTAAAAATAATAATAATAATAATAATAATAATAATAATAATAATAATAATAATAAATGATGTCATGTCATGTATTTATATATAATCTGGCAAGTAACTAACTGTTCTTATTTGTGTACCAGATTCCTAATTTGGTTCAGATTTATCTGCTTGGTTTCTACGAGGAACGTGAATTTGCCTTATATGTATCTTCTATCTCAAATGAGCTTAAAGTCCCTGTCAGGTGTGTTGTCTTTTCTTTCTAATCATCTTTTTTAAACTTTTTTTCCCTTAAGATTGGTCACTTATGTCATTTGTGCTGTAATATTAGATACTTGAAGGAAGATAGGCCACATGGTTCGGCAGGTGGTCTTTATCACTTTAGAGATCTGATCATGGAAGAGGATCCGGTTCTTATCTTTACCTGTGACTTTGTCCATGCTTGATTCTAAGAAACTTTCGTACATGTGATTGTGTGTTCAGCAAGTTTTGCTATTATGTTATTATAGTGTTGATCATGTTTTGTATGGCAGTCACATATTTTCTTGCTGAACTGTGATGTATGCTGCAGTTTTCCACTGCCAGAAATGCTGGGTAATTTCTGTTCTGAAATAGATTATGTTTTCTTCTACTTGCAACTGTTTGATGCCGGAGTTTCTCTGCTGAATAGTAACCTGGAGGTTCCTTGATATCTCTTAACTGTTATGTGACTACAGCCACAATTAATTGCTGCTTTTTCTTCCATGTATACTTGCAGATGCTCACAGAAGATATGGTGGGATGGGAACAATACTAGTTGTGAAGGTTGAAGAATACATGCACACTGTATTTTTACCATTAATTTTTGTTGATTAGCATCCAATTTTATTTTTTATTTCTTCCCTCTATTGAAGGTTTCTGCAGAGTCAGCGAGCGAGTTTGGGGAATTAGTAGCTGATCCAACCACTAATGAACTATTGCATTACACAGAGAAACCTGAAACTTTTGTATGTTAATCATGTGGTTATGCCTTGAATTACTTAACTAAAATTTGAAAATTTATCTTCTCCTCCCTGTTGTTGTTTACTGTCTTACATTTTAGCTTACCTGAATGCAGGTAAGTGATCGAATAAACTGCGGTGTGTACATATTTACACCTGATATCTTTACAGCCATTGAGGGTGTTTCTACTCAGCGGAAAGACAGAGGTCAGTGAGATATCTTAGACTGGACCATATGGATTGTTTTAAAAAAAATTGACTTGATATTTAACTTCAAAATGTGAAAATGTTCATTTTATTTCATTATTCTGGATATAAGTAATTGAAGATAACTGGAGTTTGTCCTATTGTATGTTAACTTTTTTTTTTTTTTGCAGCTAACCTAAGACGCGTCTCCAGCTTTGAAGCAATGCAACCAGACACAAGGTTTGTACTTATGAATAGTCAAAAGATCATTAATGACATCAACTAGAGAAATTCATGCAATGAGTTGAAGCTTAAAATCTAGTATAGGAACCTTGTAGTATCCATACACTTGACTTTTCGATATATTCAATATATAACATTTATTGAAGCTGACAAATAATTGTTGAAATTAATCGCTGGTCAATAATGGTCAGTGTTGGTACCGAGCAATCACACAACAATCGAGAAAAAACAGAAAGAGAGAAAGGAAAGAAAAGTAACACAGTGTTTACCTTCGTTCACCCAATGTGGACTACGTCCAACTTTTCTCTATATTCTCCTCACACACTTGTTACAATGCACTCAGATTACAAGGAAATATATAAGCTTAGAAACACTATGCACTGTAGCTATTCATGGGCCCAAGTCCAAACTACATATAATAAACCTCAGGCCCACAGCAGTATCAGGCTTCAAAATGCTCCGGGGGCGCTGCCCCCTGCACCCCCGTCGGGGCGGCTCCCCCGGGTCCCCGCTTGCGAGCGGCTTATCTTCTGAAGACAAAGTATGAGCCATACCCAACATTCTCTTACTTAGCGAATGCTTTGCATGCTTGATCAATCTCAATGCAGCTGTACACCATTCAAACTTCTCTGAACTCACTGCCTTGGTCAAAAAATCAACATCATTCTCCTTCGTGTCAACCTTCTTCAGTATTACTACCTTGTTTTCAATCTTTTCTCTGATGAAATGGTACCGGATGCCTATGTGTTTGGTCCTCGCATGGAATCCTGAGTTTTTAGCCATAAATATAGCACTCTGACTATCACACCCAACAGTCACATCTCCTTGTGTAAAGCCAAGCTCTCTACACAATCTTCGCAACCAAATAACTTCCTTGACAACATGTGTCAAGGCCATGTACTCAGCCTCTTGCTCATCCAACTAACAGCTCCACCAAATGAAGAAACAACATATCCACCAGTAGACCTTCTACTATCAATGTCACCTCCCCAATTAGCATCCACAAAGCACTCTAGCTCTAACGGTGGTTGTCCCCTTGAGTCTTTTACGCCTTCATAGCATAACCCAAGGTTAGATGTACCACAAAGATAACGGAACACATGCTTCACTGCCATCCAATGCTCTTTTCCTGGCTTGGACATAAACCTACTCAATACTCCTACTGCTTGGGCAATATCAAGATGAGTACAAATCATAACATACATAAAACTCCCAACTACACTAGCATAAGGAACTGATGCCATCACTTTTCTTTCTTCTTCAGTCTTGGGACACCGATCAGTTGATAACTTTAACCCTTTAGACATGGGAGTCAGCACCGGTTTACAATCAGTCATATTGAATTTCTTCAAAACATTTTCTATGTACTTCCTCTGACTCAACCATAACCTTCCTCTATGACGCTCCCTTTTGATCTGCATGCCCAAGATTATACTTGCGAGACTTAAATCTTTCATTTCAAATCACTTTGCCAGTAGACCTTTTATAGCACTAATCATCTTCAAACTGTTGCCAACAAGTAGCATGTCGTCAACATACAAGGTTAGAATAACAAAGCTATCTTCTACCCTTTTCAGGTAAACACAATGATAAGCATCACAACGGTCAAAAACAAGTTTCAACACATAAGTGTCAAACTTCTGAAACCACATCCTGGGGGATTGCTTTAGGCCATACAGAGACTTGTTAAGCTTGCACACAAAGTTCTCTTTACCTCATACAATGAACCCCTCCAGTTGCTTCATGTAAATAACCTCCTCCAAATCACCATGAAGGAATGCAATCTTCACATCCAATTGCTCCACCTCTAAATCATACCTAGCTGCCACAGATAAAACAAGTCTTATGGAATTTAACTTTGCAACAAGTGAAAATGCCTCACCGTAATCAACCCCTTCTATCTGTGAATATCCTTGTGCAACCAAGTGAGCTTTGTAATGTTCTATCTCCCCATTAGCACCAGTCTTCTTCTTGAACACCCACTTACAACCAATTGCCTTTAGATCTGCGGGTAGTTTCACCAAACTCCAAGTTTCATTTTTAATCAGAGAGTTCATCTCTTCTTTCATGGCTTCCTCCCAATGTTTGGCATCATCCGAATCCCTAGCTTGCTTTACAGTGCTCGGATCATCATCTGTGATACTCAAAGCATAACTATTATCAGTGGCACAAAAAATATAATTGTCAAGTGTATACCTCTCGGGTGGTTTTCTCTACCTTGTGGATCTTCTCAACCTCTGTGGTTCAACTTCAGCCTCGGTATCAGAAACTGTATCTTCCACCCCATCATATTCAACAGCTTCAGAATCTGAATTTTCCTTTCCAACCTGTGAGCTATCAACATCCAACTCTATTATCTGTGGCTTCTGGAAAAATCTGATTCAGTTTTTCTTCCCTGAACACAACATCTTTGTTGTAGGTTACACTTTTAGTTTTTGGGTTCCACAACTTGTACCCTTTGACTCTATCCTTGTATCCAATAAAATAACACTTTTGAGACTTACTGTCAAGCTTGCTTCTTTTCTCCTTGGGTACATGTACATATGCCTCAATACCAAATACTCTAACATGAGAGATGTTTGGCCTTTTTATAAACACTGCTTCAAAAGGAGTTTTATCCTTCAAAGTCAATGTAGCAGACCTGTTCTTCAAATAACAAGCAGTAGCAACTGCCTCCGCCCAAAACTTAGCTGTCAAACCTGCACCACTTAGCATGCTTCGTGCCTTTAAAATGAGAGACCAATTCAACCTCTCTGCCACCTTATTTTGTTGAGGTGAATAGGGCGTTATCTTTTGCCTTGCAATACCACTAGCCACACAAAGTTGATCGAATTTTGTAGAACAAAACTCTCCACCATTGTCAGTTCTCAGCATCTTGATTTTTCTGTCAAATTGATTTTCTACCAATGCTTTGAACTCATGGAATTTTTTGAACACCTCATTTTTGCTATGTAAAAAATATATCCACACATATCTAGAATAATCATAAGTAAAAGAAACATAATACCTAGATTTTTCGTGTGATGCCACGGGTGTATGTCCAAACATGTCACTGTGTATCAAGTCAAGAATCTCTTCATCTCTTCCTCCAATGAACTCAAAAGACACCCGATTTTGCTTGCCATGTAAACAGTGATCACAAAACCCGACGCCCATAGAACAGCTCGGAATCCCTTCTACCAACTACTTTGATGTTAAAGTCTCCAGACCTTTCCCACCAATGTGACTCAGCCTCTTGTGCCATAGCAATGCAGTGTCCTCCTCCGCCTGCTCAGATATACAGCCATCACCACTGAACACTATGTTACCCAGCAATTTCCACAGTTTTTCATGACGCTCTCCTCTGGTAATTACCATAGCTCCACGAGTCAATTTGCATGAATATTTATCACTACTAAAATTGATACCTGCATCTGTCATACTTCCAACGGAGATAAGATTTCTAGTCAAACCCGGAATATGCATTACATCCTGTAGATTCTTGACTATTCCATCATTCATCTTCAGCCTTACCTTCCCACGTCCCACAATTTTCAAGGTCGTGTCATCTCCCATTCTTACTGTACCACCAAAACATGGTTGATAAGTGTAGAACCACTCCGTGTAAGGTGTCATATGGAACGATGCTCCAGTACCAATTATCCACTCGTTGCAGTCGCTATGAGGATTTGACACTACATACAGATCTCCCTCGCTATCATCATCATCCTTCTTTGTGTCAGAAGATGATGACTCATCCCGTTTCTCAGGGTCTACACTTTTATTTTTGCAATTCTTTTTTATATGTCCAACATGATTGCACTTCCAGCACCTTACTTCGGATTTATCACAGTACTTTGACCTTCCTCGAGATTTTCCTTTGAAACCTGATTTTGATTTATCAGTATTTCTCCCTCTAGCAAACAGAGCCTCATTAGCAGTACCCTCAGAACCTACCCTTCTCATCACTTCAGATAACAGGGCAGCAACAACGGTCTCTAAGGACAATCTGTTAACACCAGTACCAATTGAGATAATGATATGCTCCCAAGAGTTTGACAGTGAACACAACAAGGTGCACTCTTTATCTTCCTCATCCAGGTTGACATCTACAGATGTGAGTTATGTGCAGATAGTGTTAAATTCATTTAAATGTGCAAAAAAAGAATCACCTTCAGACATCCGTAGATTATACAGCCGTCTTCGCAGAAATAGTCTATTCACGAGTGATTTGCTTTGATAGAGACTACTCAGCTTCGTCTAGAGATCCTTCGCGGTCTTATCGGAGGTCACGTTAACCAGAACGTTGTCAGCAAGGCAGAACCAAATCAGGCTTCGCGCCTTTCGATCGTTTTTGGTCCAAGTCTGCATCTCATTTGATCTTTCAGACTCAGATGGCTTTGCATCTTCGATCAGGTACCATAGGTCCCTGTCAACGAGCAGAGCCTCCATCTTCCGTTTCCATAACTCGAAACCCTTCCCTCCAAACTTTTCAACCCCGATTTGTGATTGGCCGATCGACATCCCTCACGGATTAATTTCGCAGGTTTCTTAATGTCAAGAAAACCCTAAAACAGGGAAACCCCAATTGCAGAACCTTAGCTCTTGATACCAATTGTTGGTACCGAGCAATCACATAATAATCGAAAAAAACAGAAAGAGAGAAAGGGAAGAAAAAATAACACACAGTGTTTACCTTGGTTCACCCAATATGGGCTACGTCTAGCTTTTCTCTATATTCTCCTCACACACTTGTTACAATACACTCAGATAACAAGGAAATATATAGGCTTAGAAACCCTAAGCATCGTAGCTATTCATGGGTCCAAGTCCAAACTACAAATAATAAACCCCAGGCCCACAACAAAAAAAGTATGAGTCATACCCAACAGTCAGTTCACTTGGTTAAGCTCGTTATTTGTCACAGAAAAAGCATTTGAGGATAACCTTCCTACAACTATTGACTTCCAACATAAGCAAAGATAAAATTGGAAATTATATCACTTGGAAATATTTCCAACATGATCCTACCTGAATGAAGAAATAAAGTATGAAAAGGAATTTTAAATGTTATTACTTCTAATCTAGTTGATCATATGGTCTATTGCCTCAAGTTTATTTCCAGAAATTTAGCACACGTTACATATTTGGTCAGAAATAGTAGTTCTGATATGAAGTTATAATATGCTTTCTTGTTAATCATGCATAATAGTATTGTGCCTTTGGAACTTGTCTTTTTTGGGCGGATTTTACTTGCAATGCAGAGGGTTCAAAATCCACCAGAGGCAACTTGTCAGCAGGGCGGCAACACCCAAGTGAGGATTAGTCCCACACCCAAATAGTGTGAGGATAACTTGTGATCTTACCAAAAGTTGTCAAAAAAACTATTAAATTATTAAGGGTTTAATAATTCTGGTCTTGCATACCTAAGTCATATTTTCAGGGCCACCTCAGGATTTTTCCTGCATCTGAAGAATTGTCTTTCTTCTTATTTCAAAGCCATTCATAATTATACCATGCATATATATTGTGTGCTTTTGGTGCAACTTAGAAACATTTGGAAGAAATATTCATTTAAATAAATAAATACACACACACGGCATGAGAACAAGGGTACTTTACAAGGTTTATTGTATCAGCTGATTCTGAAGAGTTCTGCTGCAGGAGTCTTCCGGTCAATTATGTCAGATTGGATCAAGATATCCTCTCACCTCTTGCGGGGAAGAAGCAGTTGTACATTTATGAAACCAATGACTTTTGGGAACAAATCAAAACTCCGGGGTAAGCCTGAGTAATATGTTACATATTTTCATCATTTCCTTCATGGGCAATTATCTTTGTGTTGACTTAATGCTTGTAGGATGTCCATAAAATGTTCTGGCTTGTATCTTGCCCAATTTCGTTACACATCCCCCCATTTATTAGCAAATGGAGATGGTATTAAGAAAGCCAGCATCACTGGTGATGTTTATATTCACCCATCAGCAAAAGTGCATCCATCTGCTAAGGTGAATCTGTTTTTCCTTGATTACTAACTAGAGGCTTTCGCAATCATCTTAGTTTCTTCGTTTCAGTCATGATATAGTACTAATTTTAAATTTTGCCTATTGGTATGATTTCATGTTGTAATTTATTGAAAAATTGCATAGCTTGGCCTCTTGATCTGTGTCATGAACATACATAGACATTTTATTCATGTTGCCCCCCCCCCCCCCCCACCACCCCACCCCACCCACAAAAAAAAAGAAGAATACGAGAAGAAATTGTAGATGATAAATGACTTTTGTAAATGTGATTGAACAGATTGGTCCAAGTGTATCAGTATCTGCAAATGCTCGTATAGGAGCTGGTGCAAGGCTCAAACATTGTATCATCCTTGATGACGTTGAAATCAAGGCAGGAGTACAGTTAATCAGTTTGAAATGCATAAGTATTTTTGGAGCTCAAATTTTTTATATTTCTATTTCATCTTACAGGAAAATGCTCTTGTTGGTCATGCAATTGTTGGATGGAAATCATCTATTGGTCGATGGGCCTGTGTAGAGGCAAGTTTAGAAATTTTAATATTAAATTAAGCTGTTCCACCACCTAAAATGCATGTATTGTATTTCCTGCTACTTATCTATTGCTCTTAGATTGCTCAAAAACAGTTATAATGATGCATTCCCATCTCATTAACTAGAAAACACTTATTTACCTGTATGACAAGCATTTTATATCAAGTTTATACATTTTTTAGTATCACTTGGTCTATTATCAGATCATATAGCAATATACCATTATGCATTGTCAGATTGTTTTAAAGCTCACACTTGGAGACTTAAATGTCAATTAGTTAAAAAAGGAATCCTTGGCTGATTTGGTTTTAGTTTTCATCAAAAATATATTTAAACTATTGCCATTATCAGCATATAATTTTAATATGAATTTAACCATCACAGTTATTACTAGTTTGACATCAGAAGAGGATAAAAATCTGAGAGTTTGGATGAGTTTATTCGTCCCATCTATTCTTCAAATCAGGGTTGTTGTCACTGCCCTACGATTTGGGAGTTATCTTTCATGATGAAAACTAGGAAAGTACACTCTCACTGTCCACTTTTATCAGTCCCATTAGAAAAATTTTACTGTCCCATCTTAATGTCAATATAGAAAATTAATGAGTCATTAATTATTCTTTTTACTAACTTTACGTTTGATTTTAATAAGTGAGAGAAGACTGGTATGATTTTTTATTTTTTTTAGCCAAGATTGGTATGATTATTTACTTAATAAAGGGTTATTTAGTTCAATACAATTACTTTTTGACAAAATTGTAGTGCAAGGTGTTTTTGGTGTTGTCTTTCTATTAGAATTAAATTTTTGCCTCAGTAACCAGTGCTGACCTTAAATGTTAATCTTTATTTTGCATGTTACCAAAATAAAACTCTAATTTAATGAGAGAATAACCCAAAAACTCCTAAAAAATTACACCTAAGTTTTGTCCATTCCTTTATATTTCCCATTTAATTACTTTCTTAAGTATTGTATAACAACCTTGAGGAAATAAACTTATAGGCCCTGAACTGGCATAGATTTACCCTTTAGCAGCCTCTTACATTTTCACCCATCCTGAGGGTAATGTCACCAACTAAAGCATTTATCAATTATGCTACTTGTTGTGCTTACATTGTCATTTTCTATCTTTACATTTGATTTCCTTTTTTTTTTTTGGTAAATATTTTGATTTTATTGGCAATTTGTTTGCTAAATTGGATAAATTAAATCAGGCGAGTGGAGATTACAATGCAAAGCTCGGAGTAACAATACTTGGTACCTTTCTTAACCTTGTCTACATTTTGTCTCTTATTTATTTATTACTATTTTGTATTTTTATGGAGAAGTATGAAAATTACTAACTATGCAATTCTTGTTCTCTTGCTGAGACCAGGTGAATCTGTGACTGTTGAGGATGAGGTAGTGGTTTTTAATAGCATTATTCTGCCACATAAGACCCTAAATGTGGGTGTTCAAGATGAGATTCTTTTATAGAACCTCCACAGCTCCCATTGTTGGCTTTCTATTTTCCTTGTGATTGTATTTGCAGTGCCTTATGTTTTAACATCTAGTTTGGAAGCCCCAAAACAGTGGATATAATCGATTTTTGTCACAAAGTTGACTGTTTTCGGAGCAAAATATTCATTGTTGTACTTGTACACACACATCAACGTTGCTATTTTAATAAAGAAATGAAAGTATATCAAGTATTAAGTGTGGTATAAATATATTCTATTGTGCAAAAGGGGCATATATGAGTATATGACATCATAACTGCCAAATTAGCGTAAGAAACATAAAACAGCATCCCATACGAGCGCATGAGCAGTACAAGGATTAGATTTAGTTATTTAAAGAATTTAAAAAAACAGTTAATTATGTCTTTTAACTCTAAACTTTTTGTAAAATTCACTTTTAATTCCTAAATAAAAAATTTAGGGACAAAAAGTGATCACAAGCCTCAATTGTCAATTCATCAGCAGCATCTACTACATTCATTTGTTGTTCCTTTGAAACTTCAGAACAGTCTCTACAATTTCCTTCTGAAGAACTTTAGAAGCATCTTCAATGCCTTGTTAATCTTTTATTTTCTACAAAGATGGTGATGGGTTGGATTCTTCAATTTTTTGAGAAAGTGTAAGCTGAGTAAATGCCTTAATAATTACTTCAGATCAAGTATCCTTGTTCTGAACATCAGAATGCTATTATTTTTCTGGAGCTTCATCAGCAGGTTGTTAAGAAAGCAATTCTGCAGAGTTTTCTGAATAAGCATCTCCTTCAAATACAACTTTATGAAGCTTCCTATGGAGTAGTGAGCGGTTTTCCGTCCTTATCTTTGTTTTCACCACAGGTACAGGCTTCATCCATTTTGTGGTAGATTTGGCTTCTCAAGTTCATCTTCTTAGACTGCTACATTTCACTTATTCCATCAGAACATGTCATTGTCCCAAGTGACCCGTCCACCATCATTCCATTTTATAGATGAACTGAAGTTGCTTTAGTTTCTCGTCATAGATATCAAGCAGCAGCCACTCTCCATGAACATTAGGCATCATAATATAAAATGATTTTGGTGGCAAAGTCTTATTGGGTCCTTAAGGGTTAGTTTACCTTCCTCTTAGAATATATATTCATATTGTAAAACTTTCAAGACTCATAACCATGTTACACCATGAACATTTATCCTAGGCCTTTTGAGCATGAGTGAAAAACTATAAACATTGTTTCTACTCAAAGAAAAATGCATTTGATTGTTCTTGTTGTGATTAAATGTTCATTTAAATTGAGAGAAAAAGTTGTACTCATTAAATACAACTTACTCTATAATAGTATTTTATTTTTCAAAAACTACACTAGTTTGATATTTTTAAAGTGAATTACAACAATTTAGTATAAAAAAATCCTTTAGATTCAAGCTACCACTTTAAGCAAGGCAAGGTAGATTGACCCACGATTAAAAATGAGTTGGAAGACATAACTAACCCCAGTTCGGTGTGAATTGACAGGTTAATCCATCAAATGATAAAATAGTGAATTGACCCACCAAATCCCGTCAAATGTTTATTTAAAAAATACTAATCCATTCATCCATAATTTATTCTAAATTTTCAATCAATCAATCTAAATACAAGTTATAAAAAACAATGAAACCCTAATAAAAAAATTTTAAGGTAAAATATTTTTGGGATTCCAATAAAATTTGAAAAAGATTAATTTCATTCTCATAAAAAAATATTAATTTGATCCCTATAAAAATTAAATATTTTTGTTGGTCCTTCATGATAATTTTGTGACGTTAACATGACATGATTAACAAACTTATACATGTAATTTGATTACAAATGAATTAAATAATTTGTAGCTATTAAAATTCTCAAAATAAATTAAACAATTTTGAAGCTAAAAATCCCTCAAAAGTTAATCACTTGTTGAGAGATTTTCTCGCACTTGCTAGTGAGATTAGAGAAAGATGAACCAATAGTGGATTCTAGTATCTGTTGAGTATGCTTGGAAAAGTAAAAAAAATAGATAAACAAGTTTTAACAAAAAAAAATGCATTGGATCAACCAACCTCAACATACCTTTGACTCGCCAACTTGGCATGCTAAGCAAGATTAGTTAGGCATATGAATCTAGCATGTTCATCATGCTTTGTCACTCCTAATTCAAACTTTTTAACACCCAACAAACTTTGTAATCCAAAATAACTATGAATTGAAAGTCTAAACATCCAATAAAAAAAATCATTATTTATGATAAATTATTAATTTTAATAAAATCATCTTCAAAATCATATCAACAATAATTTATTATTCAATATCATAGTATCACCATTAAACTCAATTAATAAAACTTTATAATAATTATAGCCTTGTAAATAAACATAAAGTAATGGCTTATTATCAATTGTTCTTTCAATTATTTTAAAAAATTCAATTTGATCCCAAGATTTTAAAAAATTCAATAGTCCTCAAGTTTTTAAAAATATATTATTTTGATCTTTTCCGTCAAATTGATGTTGATGTTGTTGGTGTTGAAATACTGAATTTTATTTATAAATTCTGATTTCTGACAGCTAAAAACCACCACCTTTATTATTATTATTTTTAAATTTAATTGATATTTAAGCCTAAAATAATCTACCAGAACTGTTAACTGATCTTAAACAACATGGGCATACGGTAACAATACGCTAACGCATGGAGAACATGCATTCAACAATGGATCATTTTCTTTTGAGAATACACTAACGCATGTCGAACACACATTCAGTAATGGATCATTTCTTTTTTTAGAAAGCTATAATTATCAAACTGACATTGGACAAGTCAATTATAAAGTTTTCGTTGACTTTTTCCCAGCAGCTTCAGAGTACCAAGATTTCCATGCTTCCATGTAGTGAGAGAATAGATCTTTCAAAGCTGGCATCATAAGAAACTCAATTATCAAATTAATTGAATTTTGAAAAATAAATTCAAATGATGGTACATTGAAATGGCAAATAGAAATGTCATATAACAACCAATTTTGCTACCATAATTTGTCAATACTACAGAAAGTAAAGATCTATACTTGTACATCCAAGCCCAAACTTAATGTATTTCCCTGAACTAAACTTCAATCTTAAAGTCGGTAGATTGATTAAGCTAATTCGTTGAGGAATGTTAGGATCTTTGTAAGGTATAGGGCTTAGTCTTACATTGAAAGTACCAGATTTCAATGTAGAATTTATAAGGTCTTGGACACTCCATCTATAACAACTAGGTTTTGTTGTGTGGTTCTTCGTAAGCTTTATAATCTAATTATATAAAGAAGAAATAGCATGCAAGTTATTAGGTCTATTCCTCTTCTAACATAACTAACTAATGGGTTATATCATATAAGAAAATGGAATACAATTAAATTCTTATGCAATCAAATAATTGAATGTCATAACCTATGTAAGAGTTTATTCGAAAAGGGCCAAAGTACCCTTGGGAAATGGGAATAGCGTAAGTTTGATCTTTCAAGCTATAAACTTAATCCCTTTCTACAAAGGTGACATGCCTACAGTAAGAAATAACAATATTTCTTGCTTTGTTGGGTATGATGGAGATGGCACTTTAGTTGTTGTAGCGTTTGATCCCCCTATCTAGTGGCACCTTAGCCACTATTTCCAACATAGTTTTATGTTTCACCAACCTATCAATCCTCCTGAAGGGGTGGTGCAAGTCATCTGTATTGAATACAAGCTCACAATCAAGATTAATTTACAGCAATTTGATGACTCAAAGGCCAAAACCTCCAATGGAACAGACTTCGATCTTGCATGAGGTTGAATCCTATGACGATCCCCCAAGGTCACTCAACAACATTAATATCACATTGGAATAATCCAAGAACATTTAACTAACTTTCACAAAATAAAGTGGAGTGATCATATTATCCACCAATACTAAAATTGTTATTTCAACAATCTTCCCTCCAATTTCGTAGTGTCTTGAGGCTGTTAACTTCCCATCAAGTTGAAAATACTCCAATACATCACACAACAGTCACACATAAGGCTCCTTCATTTGTGACTCCTGAGTCCTTCAATTCATTTTTTCCCAAAAATAATAATTTCCATATTTAATGTTGTCAAACTATAAAATTTACGTGAACTGGTGAAGCTTCCCTAAACTCAACTCAGTTGACTTGTAAACTTGTAAAAGTTTACCTAATAGAAAAAATAATATTAAAAAACCTATAAAAAAAAAAACATAGATGCTTGACAAAGCACTCTTAACACAACAATAATTCAACAATTCAACTTCATAATAAAGCAAAATAACAAATCACAATAGTACATTCACATTAAATAAGATCAAACTACATGAATGACCAAATTATGTATAAATTCATAAAAACACAAGTTATTAAAGTTAAAATATTGTAAAAGGAGTAATTTTTCAAATCATTTAAGTCATGGTAAAACATTGTCATTATGATTATGGGGTCAATGGTGGCAAAAGTTACAGTTGATTTGAAGCTCTTGACTTGAAAGTTTATGCAACTTTACACAAATTTACCAAGTTTACTAGAATTTACCAAAAAAAAGAGTTTGATAAAGAGTTAACTCATTTTGTCCACCTAGAATCATAAAATCGTATAAGTTTAAGAGTTAAGTCGAGAGTTTTACAACCATGTGCATATTTCACCCTCTAGCCATTTTTTAAAAAGCCTAAAAGGATTAATACATTTGAAACAAACAAATCGAAACCAGAGCTGACAATAAATCAAACCAACTTTAACATAGTTCCTAACTCAATTCAATAATTGATTCTTTGAATTTGGTTCATGAACCAAATGAACTAAACTTGACTTAAAATGAGCTCGTTAAATAAACAACTTGAACTTGAGCTACCTATGGTTTAGCTCAATTGGTTCATGAACCAACTATAATTTATTTTTTAATTAATTTCATATTATTTTAATTCTTGTATGAAATAATTATAATTAAAATCCAATCTAGCTAACAAGTTTAATTTGAGCTGAAAAAAAAAATTCATATTGAACTCGAGTTGAATTTCGAACCGAGTCAACTCTTATCGAGTCAAATCGAGTTACTCAGTTCGACTCGCTTATAGCCTTACTTTCATTTTCCTACTCTTGCACATAGTTATCAATAATGGTTGGAGAGGCCGCTATAGTAGTGGAGTACGCAAACATTGTTGCATCTTAATTTTGTGATATGGTTGGAGTGGCCACAATAGTTGTGCAGCAAAGCAGCCATAATCTCACTCCAAGGCGTTTTCTCGTACGGGACACTTCTCTCCTGTGCAACTCACCTTAGTTATGTCCTTAAATCTCACCAGATAGTCGTAGGTAGTAAGCTTTGGCTTGAGGAGGAGTGTTGGATGTTGTGACTCGTCAACTCTACCTCTGCTTGTTTCAAGTCCTATTGTGTCGATATCTGAATCTATAATGTCTTTGCATTACTGTCATGTGTTGATTCAGATAAAGCCAAGCATCATTGAAGATCAAAGTAAAGAGTTTTGTGCTTTCAACATGCAAAAAGAAGGAAGAATCAAGGAAGCTTTAAGTTGAAAAGTTCAAATTGATCATGTAAAAGAAAATGTATAATCTGATAATCCAATATTGCATAACATGCATCATTCATACATATAGGATTATTAGGTTAATGGGATTAATCAAAGAAAATCATTTAGAAAATTTAAAAATGCTTTAAGTTTTTGGAAAAATAATATTTCACAGGAATAATCGATTACCAGGTTGGTGACATCGATTATTTTGTTCTAACTGTCTTTTGAAATCTAGACATGATCATTATAATCGATTACTCAATGATTTAATCGATTACAAAGACAAACATTGAAAAGTTATTCTGACTGTCTTAATCGATTACCAAATATTTTAATCGATTACACATATGTTTTGGTAAAAACTGTCATTCGATTTTAATCGATTACAGGAAATCATAATCAATTAATTGGTCTAAATAGAAAAATCATAACTTACTGGTTTAATCGATTACGTGTCGGTTTAATCGATTAAACTATTCGTTCTTGGAATCTTGAACGAGCTATAAGCATTTTAATCGATTACCATCTTGGATTAATCGATTACATAGTCGAAATAATCGATTACAGGAGCT